>CAEFZY010071903.1:0-18469 GCA_903066815.1 Brachyrhaphis roseni
AGAAACCTTCCTCATTATGCCTTTATCTGTACAAACTCATCTTTGTTCTGAATCAGCCACAAATCTCTTCACAGTACGATAACGCTTCAGTTTTCGTTAAATATCTAATGTCATACAGCGCTAAACTATCTGATGATTTTCGTCAGCAGAGATCTTTTCTCTTTCCCATATTGCTTGAAACCTGTGGCCTGCTTAATAATGTGGAACATCCTTCTTAAGTAGATTTTTTTAATTGAGCTCACCAGACAAACTAATCAACCAGCTCTCTGAAATTAATTACAGTGATTCAAAGAGCCCTGACACATAATATCATCTATAAATTTAATAGCACAACAAAAATTTTTATCTTTATGACACTTAAATCCAATTTTCATAATAATTTGGAACACGGTGTATAGTGTAAAACTGGAAGCAGAAAAAGTTGATTTTGTCTTTTTTGGATGTAAAAGAAAAGTGCAGTCAACTGACTAGCAGTATGAAGTAAGAGGTGGAGCTTTTCCATTGGAAATGTGTGCAAAACATTGCTAATATATATTAAAAAACCCACACAATTTCATAATTGCTGTGCTTCCATTAAATAAGAAACGCAATTAAAATCCCATGTGAATAAGTCATTATTCACATCGCTATTATCATCATCCTCCAACCACTTCCTGTTGTCTTCTTCTTCGTGGTTTGAGCCAGTGGAGGGTTTCTGATCATGTGACAAAAAAAAAGCACCTTATCCTTCGGCCAAAACATTTTATCTGAAAGACTTTTTTCAAAATTGCCATGTTTCCATTATTTTTGAAATGTCACGTTACACACTTATATGGCCAATGGAAACAAAGCTAGTGCAGGGTTCAGCTACCCAACTTTACGTCTAATTATCTCAAAGCAGCACAAACATTAAAAGTGTGTCTCAAATGGTAGCCTGAAACTTTCTGCTCTGATTCAAATCAGCTCCCAGCTACAAGCTGCTGTTTACCAACAGAGGAAGTCCAATTCTTCCATTTTTAGGTCTCCATGTGAATCATCAAAGGGGCATGTGCTGTTTATTTTGTTTCTTTTTTCTCTAACACTGGTGTTGGTGCTGTGCAATAAATGTGTACGGGCCGTCGTAAGCAAAATCCCAAAAAGGTTTCTGAAATCCTTAATCCTTTGGCCATTATATGCAAATGAATAAATAGAAAATTTCCCCCTGAAAAAATTCATTTCTTTTCAAGAGTCCTTTTAAGAGATGACAAACATGCAAGGTCAGGGAAGTTAATTTCTAGCTGAATGGATCCACAAATGAAAACATTTTTCCAGTAAAGTTTATTTGCAGTTTTTTCTGTCCTTCCAGCTCACGGAGGAAGCACTCATTAAATACAGAAGGAGACATTTTCCCCCAGCACCATGTGTGTGTGTGTGTGTATTTAGGTTCCACCAACGTCTCTCAAGCACCAATAGAGGTTGAGATGAGCTGATTAGAACGACGATGGTGTATCACCTACGTTACCTTTCAACCCCTCCGTCTTCCCATGGGCGTGTGCTTTACCTCCCCAAAGAGATGGCAAGCGGGTTGGGACCTAAAACCCCCATAAAGGTGTCCTTACCGTGCTGGGGGGGCTATCCAAGTGGCGGCTGGGGGGCGAGTGAGGGGACACCTTTCCACAGTAGGAGGCCAGAGGGAGGTGGATGACACCGCCCGGTCCCTCGCTCTCCTCGTCCTCCACTCGCTGTCTGCTGGTTGCCATGGTTACCTCTCCATCTGTCCCCCCATATGGAGAGGCTGGTCGCTTGGAAGACATCCTGGAAAAGAGTAGGAGATAGAAAGACGAGGGAGAGGAGGGAGAGACGGGAGGAAGAGTGAGCAATATTCAAAAGGGGATACGTCTTGTAAGATGGAGGAAGTTCCTGTCGATTTAAAAAAAAAAGTACTTTTCATAAACTCCCAAATGGTGTCGTAAAAGGTAAATTTTTAAGCCCTTTTTCATCTCCGACATGCTCCAGGTTCCGCTCTTCTGTGTTTCTTTGAGCGAACCTCTTCAATAAATCCCCTCCAGTCGGCTTGTGATCGCCCCAGCCGCCTGGCAGACCTTCAAACCTGCTCTGAGGTCTTACACTGTGTTTACCACGGGGGCCATTCAGAATTCACTTCCCCCTAAAGGACAAGGCCATTACTGCTAAAATGGAGCCATGTTGCACGGGGCATTGTGAAGGAAATGACCACGTCTTGACAATAGGTCTTTTCACGCAGAAACACAGGTTGCTGGAGGAGAGGGAGAGGGGTGGGGGAGAAAAGAGAAAAATGGAGCAAGGGCAGAATGTACAGTGACAGTAATATGCATTTATGAAAACCTGCGGACAATAGAGGAACCGGAGGAAAAAATAGCTGGCAACATGACAGCCCTGCTGTTTGCATTTGTTACCATGGCTTTGTTCCCTTGAAAAGAAGGAAAAGGATATAAAGCCACATCTATTAGATGAACTCTGTCTCTCGCAAGGTAAATTTGCCTCCCTGTACTTCAGCTGAATAGGGATGAAGTGACTATGCTGCAATAATAGAATTTAATGTGGTTCTCAGCGTCGCCTGAGTGCTTTCAGATGCACTTGTCAGCCTTGAAGCCACTGCGACTATGACCCTGGGTAATAGGCTGCTAACGCTCAGGGGTGCAGAGCCAACACATGACAGGGGACGGAGGGACTCTGGGAAACTGATTGTGTTGCGAAGCAGTAAAAAAAAAAAGAAAAGAAAAAGCAAGCAATAAGCAACAGGCGCTCACCCCTCAAACTCCTCTAATTCTTTATTTCTCTTTGAAATAACAAGTTGTTTTCTTCACTCATCTGCACACGTCTCTGTCCTGCATTCATACCGCGCCGCGCTCTAATTGGCTCTGTCATCCTCCTCGGCCTTTCTCTCTCAAATTCTTCCCCCATGCTCCCCGCTTGTCTCCAGTAAACTGATTACACTCTTGACTCAATTGGATTTCCTCTGGACTGTACATCTGGCATTCTTCCTCGGAGCAGCCCTGCTCCTAATTCGTCGCTTATTTACCTCATGACGGTGGACACGGAAACAGCATCGAGTGCCGCTCGCTTGACGCAGAATTTTATCGCACCTCGGGAAGGCTGGAGTTGAAGTAAAATAGCAACAACAAAAAAAAGTTGTGATTTAATGACTTGCAGGTGACTCTGGGGGGATTTTAACTGCAATATTTATAGATGGAAAAAGGGTTAAAAAAAGGGGGTTTTTTTATTTCTTTGTCTTGGATATCGCAATAAGTCTTTTTTTATATATATTTCTAAAATGTCAAGTTCCCAAAGAACAAAAAGGTCCAGGGGAAAAATGTTTATAGCCCTTAATCTTTTTCAAATGTGGTCAGATTACAAATCTGAATGTGTTTCACTAGGATTTTATGAGATTGACTAAAAGTAGTACTTTGTGGGCTTGGACTGGGCCATTCCCTCTGGCTGTGTGTTTAGGGTTGTGCTGCTGGGAGGTAAATTTGGAAGAAAGCCTCTGTAAGGTTTTCGTCCACGTTTATCCTGGATGAAGCTCCATCAACCTCCCAATTAACTCTAATCAACTTCTCTATTCCAGCTTGAGAGAAGGATCCCCACAGCATGATGCTTCCATCACCATGTTTCCCCCAAAGTGGTTTGTCCAAAATGATGTGAAGAGTGAGCTTTCAGCTAAAAGTTTGATCTTCATCCATCAAGCAGGACTTCTTATGCAATGAAATCTGGATTTCCACAACACAAGTTCAGAAAATACTTTTTTTTTTTTAAAGTTTACTTCACATCTTTTAGTTTTATTGTTCTTGTTATTGTCATTGGACGTGTTATTGTATTGATGTGTGGATTATGCCTTCACTATCTTGACTGTTGCTGTTTGCTACATTGATTTAACTGAGCCGAACGAAGAAAAAAAAATATGAGTGATGACATCACACAAGGCACAAGACAAACCCTTTTAAAAGGAGGTTTATAAATGAAAACATAATAAAGTGAAAAAGAAAACACAAATGGGCAGATTCAGAATAACGCTGATCAACTACTTTATGCCTGATGTGATGTCACCTGAGGCCTGCATTTGTGTGAGTTTGGTCTTTGTTGGCATTTCTGATGATTATGTAACTTTTACAACATGCAGAACCACTGTGACATTTTGGCCCTATAAGTGATAAACTACTTCAGAAGTGACTTCATTGATTTTACAGAAAAAGTCTGGGTAGCAGCTTTAATCAGATTCGACAATGCACAGCAAAAACACAGAATCTAATTTTGGTCTAGTTTCCAGAGCAAATATCTTAGTAAACTTAGATTATTCCACTTACATATTGGAAAAAATTATTTGTTACAAGTGAAATAATCTTCCAGTGGATAAATCAATAGTAATGAAATATTAACTTAAAATAAGTTCCTGTATCGCTGAAAAGTTGCATGCAAGTCAGTTTTATCTTATTTTAAGTGCAAGGAGACATTTGCCCTGTAAACTAGACCAAAAATACTAGGTAAGCGTTTGTGTTTTTGGAGTGTAGAAACTTTCATGGCGAAATCAAAATGTTTCTTTCATTAACTGCTGTTTTATTGCTTATAGTAACATAATTCACCGGACTCCACATCCTTCCACATAAAACAACGCTGAACTTGAAGTGATTGCTCTTATAAAAAGGACAGTATGTCCAGAAAAAAAAGCACAAGAACAGCATGAAAACACATCAACAGAAACAGCAGATTTCTTTATCTCGGCTGGACGCTCCACCTAGCTCAGCAAAAAAAACAAAGAAAAAAGAAAAGGAAAAAAAAGAATGCGTGGCCATAAATGGCCGCTGGAGTTTTTGTTTCGTCTTGATGACAATCACGCTGTTATCTCTAAATCTGATTGACACGAAAACTGAAACTGACTTGCAAAAACAGTTATGATCCCTGGGTTGTAAAGAGCGCCTGTGCTGGCGCCTGTGTTATGTGGCGCTTCACACGCCGTCCAATGCAAGCGGCAGACCCAGCTGTACAAACTGCCTTTTGAGCCACGCGGCACTCGCGCACACACGAACTGAGGCGCACACACACCCACACACACCCCCACCCGCGCACCCCACACACACACACACGTGTGAGCTCACACAGAACAGAGGCCTGAACACTGCTGGTCTGTCTTCATCACTACCTGTTTACTTTACCTCCTTTCACTCTCTCACACTAAGGCCTTTTGTACGGGACACAAACACACGGCCCCTTGTACCCCTGTATACACCTCTGTCTGGCCAGGAGCTGACACGCAGACCTGAGGTCAGCTCTGAATCCTCAGACCTTTCCCTTGAGTAACGCACCTTCTGCTACAGAAAGTTCCCCGCAAACGTGGGAGGCTTTTAATTTGGATTTTATAATTTTACTATCCATCATTTAACCACAGTAGCTCCTCGGGCTTATCCAAATGGACTGGGAATCCAGAGTTAAATATTAACCCAAAAAAATAAACACACAAGCATATATATACAAACCAGGAAAGAACCAGATCCCAGCCATAAGATAAAAAAGTTACAGTTTCAAAATAGCAAACAGTTCCTGTCCTTTTCATAGGAAGCCAGAGAAAGTACAGAAGTTACTTCTGTTTTCTGGATAGCTCCCATAAAGAAAAGCTATGACACTTAGCCTTTCCTCAAAAGACAGATACATTCATCTATTAGGAAAAAAACAGACATTCAATATATAGACATTAGGATTTGGTTGATTATTATTACCAAAGTATACCAAGGTTTGGAAAGTTGGGGTATAAAAACTGTGAAAACATCCAAGAAAATGCCAGAGCGACGAGAGATTTCTGGTTAGCTAACTAAAGAAAGGCTACTTCACATTTGGCTAGTTTAAAATCTAAATAAATTAGGCTTATTGGAGACATTTCTTGTCTTGGTGTGTGAAAATTCTTATTGTTTGATCATCGCTGTGTGAAACTATATTGGGAAAGTTGCTAACATAAGGCTCTACTCATATGGTTCTAAGGAACACTGTGTAGTGCTAAATGCCCTTTGACTTGTCTCAGTGTGACTATAGTAACAGCTGAATGATATAAAGGAATAATATTCTATGATCTGTCACAAAGGCTAAAAACTTCAACGAATTTCATTGGGTGTTTATATGTTCTATGTTTCTGCTTAGCTTCTGTTTTAAAGTCAAACTAGACAACATTGTTAGAACTGCAAATCAATATGTCATAATAGTTGAGGAGCAGAAGGAATATTTCTCTTTTGCTTCAAATAGAAACAGTTGTCTTATGTTATGTATTTTAATACAACATGCTGGACCAGAACGACCACAGCGGGACTGGGGGGGATGATTTCGCCCTCTCATGTGGTCAACGTTTCACGCCATAAGATTTTCTTTCTCCTCCTCTTCTTCCCCTTCTTTTCTCATTTGCCCCCAACCCCCCCAGGCCCACCACAACTTCCTCAGAGGTGGATGACTACAAACGCTGAGTGAAAAAACTCCTCTGTGGCTGTAACCCCCCCAACCTCTCTTTCTCTCTCTCTCCTCATTTGCCTTTGAAGTGAAATTACTACACAATTGGGCACAGCGGGTGTGCAGGTTACGCCGGCTACTTCATTTAAAGTTTGGCAGGCCTGTCACACTGATGGAGGCCTGTAGAGAAAGCATGATGGGAGGATTTATTGATATATATATATATAAAAAGATGCTGCTTTATTAAGCTGATAAATCGGCGTAGTCCATCAGGTTACAATTGCTGAATATTTGCATAGTTGTTTTTTTTCCAGCAATAAAAATGCTCCCAAAAAAACCCTCTTACAGCATACACACATGCACACATGAAGCGGTGCACACAGTGAGAGCGCTAAGCTGAGATTAGAGCGCCACTTCCCCTTGGCTTTTTGATGATTAGTGGCTCCTCATCTAAGTCCCTCTCATATCACATATGTCGTCCGCCGCTAAGTCACTAATCGGACAGCGACGGACGTCCATTAACGGTCCGAGTAATCGCCATCAGCGGTGGTTAACCGTCTCCTGGCCGCTGCGCACTGTAATCAACGCACACACTCGCACGCACGCACAAAACACATACAGATGTAAGCCTGGCTGAGAACAGGCAAAGATGTCTAGAAAAACACACTTTTTAAATGAATTAAGCAGAACGGGGACAAAGATTTGTTTAAGCGTCAATGAGGGGGAAGGAAAAGACAACGCAATGATTGCAGAAATGTCTCCATCTCTCTCTCACACACACACAAACACGCACACACACACATTGTGTTTCGCTCAGTTTCTCTGGCTGCTAACATAATCATAGTGCTAACTGCTCTTGTTAACTCCTCTACTCAGAACAGCTTTCAGGGAGCGTGGGAGCCTCCTCTGGAGAATTCCATGTATGCGTGTTGCATTTGTGTGTGGGGGTGTGTGTGTGTGTGTGTGTGTGTGTGTGTGAGCAGCTTCTTTTGAAATTAACTCTCATTGTTTTAGCCTGCAAAAAACGTCAATCCCATCTATGATCTGCGCTTAAAAAAAAGAGGGGGTATTTTATTTATTTATTTTTTAAAGAAGACATCTATTGTGTACCAAGAACTGTCACTCAGGTGTGGGTCTATCTGTGGAAATGTGAGCCATCTTTTGAAATTGCTCTCTGAGGGAAATTGGAAGTGGATATCAAAAATAGTTGAGCGGAATGTGCCTTTTTAGATAAGGCGCCCAGGGTGCCTTTTGCCTTCTAGGAGCCAACCGCAGCATTTACATCCATATGACACCTCAGGCAGGAATTTAAACAAATGTTTCCCTCCGCGTGTCGAGCTATCACTCGCTTTATTGCTGTCATTTTCACCCCCGCCTCTCTCCTTCCCTCCGCTTCTCTTTTCCTCTTTTAGCTTTAAAGTGGAAACAAATCTCTATCTCTTTCCATCCTGCTTCTCTCTGTTACACACTACTGAACTTATCCTAACATTTTCTTTACTGCGCTCACATCTTCTGTGGTGTTGTCTTCCTTTCTAGTCTCTCTTCACACAATCAGCTGTTGTAAGAACTTCTTTCCATCCCTTGTTTTCCTGTCTGACTTTTCCCCCTCTCTAGGCAGACATTAAGGATATTGCCTAATAGCTATTTATAGATTGTCCCTTTAAATAGTGGGAAGAGTAGCGGAAAGGAAAAGCTCATATGGATTCAAATTAGGTGAAAACCTTTTTCTGTCTGTGACTTTGAACTTTTGAACAAGGTATTGTGATATTTTGCTAATATTGAAAAAACAAAATTTTTGCAATTGCGGTGTCCTAAGAGACGAGGTTCAGTGAACACAGCAAGCTTTTTACCCTGTGTGCAGTCCCGGCATATCACACTGATCATGTGTGTGCTTTTACAATGGTTTTTTGTTGTTGTTGTTATGCAGTTTCAGGATCTGACGGTCTGACAGGACAGCCTGCCGCTTCTTCTGTCTGACTGTGACATCTGCTGCGCTCTTCCTGAGAATCGCACTAAGACTGTGGCAGGGTTAAACAAGAAATAATTAAAATCACATGTGAGTACGTTTGTTCACGCAATAAGTCAATAAAAAACATGCCCCACCATCATCCTGTTGTTTTCTTTGTCTTTTCCGCCAGTAGTGATCACTTGATTGGTTTGATGGGAAAAATGTATTCCACTGCAATTTTATGGAATACGCTAATGTCAATACAGTCGAAAAACCACCTCATCCTCGCACATCAACTTTTTAATGAAAAAATATGTTGTTCTTTTAATTGGCGCCTTTTCATTAAGCAAATTTATTTACGTAATTCCAATTTGCGCATTAACATGGTCAATGGAAACGCAGCTAGAGATGCAAGTCAAAGCTATAAAATGTACTGCAGAACACTCATGGTCACACACAGACACACCCACAGAGGCGCAGACACACACTCTGCCTCACAAACACAAAGCGGCCTCTGTGTGGTGCCCTAAATCGCCGGCCGGCAGCCCAAACCGTGTTTCCTGTCCAGCTTAACCACAAAAGGCAATAACACACAACCCTAATGTCACCGCTGTTAATCACACACACATGAATGCATGCATGCAGGGGGAAAAAAAAAAAGAAGAAAAAACAAAGTTCTGCGTTTTGCAAAGCAGAAGACGGAGGCCAACTCATGCGGCCCCTGGGAGAACCATCCTCTCTCTTTTCTTTTCTTTGCTCATCCACCCAAAGCTTTAGTCATCACTCCTCATACTTTCCTCATACTTTCGACGTTATATTTATGCCTTAACACTGAGTCAGTGGACATCACAACAGTCGGTAAGGAAAGGACAGCGAGGGGAAAGGGAAGAAAGTCTGCTGCTGTCTGGCTCTCGAAGCCTAAACAGCTCGTGGGAAAAACTCGAGTGTTGCTTTAGAGGAAAAAAAAAAAGAGGCAAGAAAGACAACGATGGGGGAGCAGAGAGAGAGAGAGAGGAAGAGAGAGGAGAAGTGCATCCGGCGGATGGGGAGTCGGATCCCCCGGTGCTTCGCGAGAGGGATAATGTTTATTGAGCGAGGGGACAGTGTTTTTTACCATTGTTGAGCTGGGCCTCTGTTTGTGCCGCATTTGTTAAGCAATCCATAAAGGAGTCGCGGCATTTGTCTCACTGTCAGCGACTTGGCCTGCCCTTGCAAAGCAGACCCACACACACACACAAGCTTATTGTCTCGCACACATCCACAAACTCCCATCTGGCTTTGAAAGTCTCCCACTTCGCCCCCAAACTGTCCCGGCCTTTTTCCCCCTTACTACCTGGAGAGACAGAGGTTCGTTGTAGAGCCTGACAACTTCTCCTATTGTGGATTGTGGAAAGATGGAGGATTTTTTTTTTTCTGTGACTGCGTGAACTCCAGGCAGGGTGGATGAACAAATAGGATGAGAGCGTGGAAATGAAAGTGTAAGCAACATCCATGCATGGTGACCTTTAAGAACACCACCCTACTTTTCACGGTCTTCTCGCATAACTTCAAAAAATTTGAAAGATCTAATCTCTTTTAAAGTAGAAAAGTAGAAATCATTCCAACTGCTGCTATTTTAGTACAATTGATTACTGTTTAACAATGTTTTAAACATTAGCTTGTTAAGACGATTCTGATGCATCAGTTTCTGCAAAGCACCGTTACAGTAATGGGAAGTTAGGGGTGGCGGCTTTTTGTAGTGTACGCACAACGACTGCTTGTGTTTGGTGACCTGAAGCACTTCTACAGAGACAGCCTTCTCACAGCAACAGGTGGGGGAGAGGCAGCAATGAAAACACAGCTAAAGATCCTTCGGTAACTTAGTCCGATAAACGGGACTTTAAAAAAGTAGAAAATGATAAGATTTTCAAGTTTGGGTCTCAGTCTATCTTGATGCCGATAACCGGCTCGTATCGAGCGGGCTCTGTTGGTGTTTCTCTGCTCTGCTGACACTGGAATGCACCCTGCTGACATTTGACCTCCACCCGATGACCCCCATGTCATATGACCCGACTCTAGTTAGCCTGGAGGGTAAGAGGTTGCAGGGGGGACACCTTTGTCCGCACTCACACACACACGCACTTTCCTTCTCCTTCCCGGTCACTTCTGACACTGAAGCTCTTCTCATCACTCTCGCTTTCTTTCATCCCGTCCTCTCTGCGCCAGAACCACCACAACGGGAAGAACAAACGCAGCCTGTGCAGAAACCCCCCGAGGGTCAGCTGATCAACCCGGGCCGGGGCACTTTAGCTATTCTCCTTTGGTATTTTTCTGTCTTTCCCTTCTTTTTTTCTCTCCCCACCCTCATTGCTTCGCGGATGGAGACACGGTTATCAAGGCTCTCTGGGGACAGACAATATGGCCTAGACAATGGACTCCAATCCGATGTGGTGGGTGGGTGGGAGGGGGAGAAAGGGAAGGCGAGGGAGGCCGAGACAGGGCCACAGGGGGAGAGAAGAGGAGAACGGTGAATTAGTTTGCAGAGCACGGACATTCTGCTCAATTACTCCACTCTCACAAATTCTCTGTCTTCTTCTTCTTCTCTCCCCCCACCACAAGCCCCAACTCAAACTGCCTTAATCTCACCCGCACCTCCCTCCCCCACACACACTTTTACATGAAGTACAGCGACACTTAAGCTGGAAGCAGAACTGCTCACTCAAAATTAGATTCAACAGCTGCAAAAACGTCTTCAAAAACAAACGTGTCTCATAACTTGCCAACACAAAATTCGAAGAGTTAGAAGTTTTACACAAACACATCCGGACTACAAATTATAAACACTAATTGAGAGAATTTCACCTTGTTTTTTATTTGATCTTACAGCTTTTTACTGCTAATCGTGCTAATATCATTTAATCATATATAACAATGCGTCTTACTTTATGAATTGCTAATTGTCCATTTGGGTTAGGATCCAAATCTGAAAGGCAAATAAAGCTGCAGCTGTCACAGCACTTTACGCGAGGCGATGAAATGAACTTCCATCTCCGAGGCTACATTTTAATTACTAATAATGAGACTTTTTGTGTCACTGAAATCCAGACAATTCCTCTGGGCTCTTAGCGGCGCTCTGATGTCAGATTGGATACCAGTGTTGTCCCGCTTAAACCGTTCAAAGTGTTGACATGTCCACTGCTTACACACACACACACACACACACCTATAAACCGAAGAGGGGACAAATGGAGGGGTGTGAAAATCCACCACCGCCTTAACACCACCCTGACAGAGACCTCTTCTTCTCCTCCTTATAACCCACCCCCCACACACAAACACACACACCTGCCCCTCTTTTCACTTCATCTCTGACACTCTCACTTTTCTGTAAAAACCTGCTTCAAATGTCTGCTGGTGAGGAATGTGTCAGTTTGACCACATCATCCCTTTTCCTCTTCATCTCGCTCTCTCCTCCACCAACGGCTACAATTTCAAATCTCGCTTGTTTTTTATTCAATTATTATTATTATTATTATTTTCTCCCTCCGTCTCTGTTTTGGTCCCTTTGGTATTCTCCTTTTCTTTCTCATCATGTGTTTTCAGTGCAAAGACACAAGGCCGTGCTTGCAGATTTGACTAATTTCAACTGTGCGTTAAAGTTCTGTGGCACAGCAGAACATTCACAAAACTGTAAATATCTATTTCTGACGAGAAAATAAGAAATATAAAATTTGTAGCATGTAAAAGTTAAAAGGTGAAGCCAGAAAATAAAATAAAATGTATCTGATTAATTAAAATGTTAGCTTCCTACTCTTCAAACTAAGATAATATTTCTTAAACACCTTAAACACTGTCAAACTACATTTTAACAACATTTTCAATAACTTACAAATGAGCAGAAGAGGAAGAAGAAGAAGCATGATGAAGAAGCAAGCGGACACTTACTGTAGCACATGAACTGAGAGCATCATTGCTCTCAGTTCATGTGGGGGCTGAATTACACACACATACACACACACACACACAAGAGTACAGTGGAAGATACCCCCACTCTCTCTCTTTCCGTCTTGTGTGCACACATCCAAATATGAACATGCAGAGGCTCTGAAACACGGCCGGAGCCGCGGTGATGGAGTGCATTACTGGAAAGCAAGAGTTTTAAGCGCTCTCCTCCTAAGTCATTGTAATCCCTGCATTTATCTCCATACATTCTGCTTTTTGTGTGTAATCCTTTAAATGTTTAATTCCTTCTAGCTGTTGTTATCTGTCCCTCTCTTTCTCTTTTCCTCCTCGACCACTTTGCGAGGATTGAGCGGTTTATTAAAAACACGTTTTTGCCACTTCTAAATATTTCGCCTCCACGGAAATCCCCCCCCACCCCGAAATCCACACCGCCGACCCTAGTTTATCTCAGAACAAAAGATTAGTTTCATCAGTGCAAAAACAGAGTTGAATGGGATAAAAGTCAAGAGCGAGAGAGAGGGAGAGAAAGCAGAGAGGAAAGAGCGGCGTTAACCATGTTATGATATGTGTGAGTTAGAATTAAAATGTATTAGAGCATAATCTGCCTCTCGCGGTATTAGGATCAAACAAGCATTATTGCATGGGCGAAAGCCACTTGTGTTGACAGTGCAAGGTTAGAGGGTTCACACCTCTAAATGAAGGCAGGCCTGCACAAACAACAGCACAGTGAGATTAATATTAGCATAAGGCATAACAACGAGAAGAGCGTACAGATTGAGAACAGGATTAATGGAGGGGTTTGTTTTCATGCGTTGAGTTTGGATTAAAACAACAAAAAAATCCCCCCCCCCAAAAAATAAAATAAAATACATTTATGAAATGAGGCAAATCCTGATTGGAAAAAACCCCCAAAAACGTAAAACAAAAAAAAAAAACGGATTCAGCTGAGCATTTCCATGTACTTGTGAGCGTCTGACTGCGCCTAAATGTACTCGGCTGCTACAGAAGGAGACGCATGAGCGCTGACAGGGAAGCAGAAGTAAATAAAGTTGTGGCGAGAAGCGGAGATGAGATGATGAGAGGAGATGATCGCACATTCCGACTGACACGTTTCGCCTCGTCTTTCCGACTTGTGCTCCTTCGGGTTATTTATTCATTTTATTTTTTGAAGTTTTGTCCGTGGAAGATTTGAATGAGCGCAAGTTTTACTCAGGACGGACAGAAACAGAGTGAGGGGGGACGCCGGGGAGGCGGACAGAGGGGAGTGGGAGTCATCTGTCACCGAAGCTTAAACAAACACATCCCTGGACATATATTGCTCCAGCTTTGCATATGTTATCTGAACTAAAAGGATAGGGAGTGAATCATCAACTCTGTCTTAACATTTCATCTCACAGTCAGAGTCAAACTCCGCTCAGACAGTTACTTTACGCACACGCCGACTCAATCTTGTTTTCACACACTTTACACATTTATGTCTATTTGTCTTTGAATGATCCCCTCACTGAATCCCGGGTCCGCTCTTCTTTCTGTCATCTACGTGTGACTGTGTGTTTATATTTATATATCTGTCTGTGCGTGTGTGTGTGGAAGTGTGTGAGCGGCAGAACGTGTCACGTACCTGTTACACTCCTGAGGTAGCTCAGGCTCAGTGAGCATGCTGGAGTAAGGGTCCGTCTCTCTCGACAACAACAACATAAAACAGTCCGACAATGCTTCAGATGAACAAGGTTAGTCTCCTCCAAAAACAAGACGGGATTGAAGTGATCCTTCAACCTCTCACACACACTGCTGTTTCTCTCTCTCTCCCTCTCTCTCGCTCTCTTTCACTCTCTCTCTCTCTCTCTCTGCTCACACACTTCCAGCCTCACACCCTCCCTCTCCGTCTTTCTCTGTGCCTCTGTCCCTCCTCTTCTCCCTCCCTCGCTGTAAGCTGTGAGATCTGGGCTCAGCTCTTAAAGGGACAGCAGCCGAGTCTCCCTCGCTCAGACGAGACGGAAAGAGAGAGAGAGAGAGAGAGTGTGTGTAAGCAAAAGGGAGGGTCTACTTGACCAGAGGCTCGTCAGTCCATCAACGCAAATGCACAGCGGTGCTGCCCCCTTCCTCAGGTCCATCCTTCATCCTCCCCCCCCTCCTCCATCCCGCCTCCAACCAAACACAGTTTACAGAAACTTTAAAGTAAATAGCCAGAGGTGTGTTTTCCTTTCTACCATTGTACATTTTTAATAAAAACACCAGGATCCAAAAATGATACATTTGCCATGCAGGATATCAGCTAACATACTGAGTTTTGCAAAATAAGAACAGCGTCTCTGCCTAGCAACCTTCACCCAATGTCATAAGGCTAGGAAGCTGATGGCTAGAATAAGTCTGACCAAGGAGAGCTGACACAAAAATCCAAGTTTCAGGGTGATTTGGTGGTTTTAGTAACATGATGCCAAACGAACAACTTTAAGCAGATTCTAGTGAGGATTGTGAGGCAGTACAGCTGTGGCAGAAAAGAAAAAAAAAAAACTTTCCTCCTGCTTTAGTTTTACATGTTTGAGCCACAATGTGACCCTGACAGCCCTAACCAAGCAGTGTTGAAGACGTCGACCGTCTTCAGGACCTAAATTTTGATGTTTTCTATTTTGTGTGACTGTTGGTACATAAAGCTGCGTTCACATCAATTGTGAGACGCATCATAAAGCTGACACAAATCACCTGCTTTTCAAGTACGCATAAACAGAGCTCTTTATTCTGCAAAACTGAGTCAAGGGCTCAAATTGTGTCTGACAGATGAGAGAAAAGCTTAAAAAAATTAAAAAAAAATGTAAACATGGCTATAATGGAAGATAGTTTTATTTGTTTATTGAGAAAAGCTCCTTGAAAACTTCAAAAAAGTCCCATTAAGCTACAAAAAAAATTAAATCATATCAAAGGCACATCAGCTGCTCACCAAAGAACAGGAGTGCAAAGATACACAAATATGTACTGCAAACTTGGTGTACACTCCCTTTAGTTTGGTATGCACGTGTACCAAATGAATACAGCAATGAACACATGCACAATGTTTACGTGCATGGAGCTACGGTCCGTTGCGCAACTTTACACAAATGTGAAGCAAAAACAACACAGGAGGACTCGATACTAAGTTCTGATTGACCACAAGACTCATGTGAACGGTTTACGTCCCCAAGAAACCCGCATGCGCAGAACAACGATTATGTCACACAGCATCATAATGCTTAAGGAAGTAAGAATGGATGGAGCCGTCTATGGATCTGTCTTAAAGTTATTCACCAAGATGAACAGAGACAGTCGTCAAATGATCATAGCATAAAGATAGGTAACAAAAAGAGCAACATAAAAGTTGAATCACATGCAACAGTCATTCTGACTGCAAATGCTTTGAAAACAATCGGATGTGTATCCGATTTAGCACCATATATTGAAGTGGCACAGACTGCGTCATTTCACAGGATTTTGAGGGGTGTTGAAAGATTGGTATTGACTGCTGTAAAAAGACCAATATTGGTCGCATTTGGTCAAAAAAAAAGAAAAGTAGATTTGGGAGGCATTTGCCTGTTGGGTGAAAGTAGCCATATTGAGCTACAGTGATGAAGCAGAAAAAAGCAGGACTGAGCCAAAGGTTTTCCAGCATTTTTAAACAATTGAAGCAACTTCATGACGAATGTAAATGGTATTGGAGAAAAATGAGCTCATGTCCAAATCCTACTACATTGATTGGCATTGAACCAGTCTCTAAAAATGCCTATGACTTCCTATTGTAATTGTTTACACACCAAATATACCTTAAAATAAACAACAGTCTTGGCACTACATCCACTACATCTCTGCTCTGGAGGGACCAGCCAATCAGAGCTGAGCTTTTTAAGTAGCTTTGTGCCTAGGTATTTCAGCTTCCCGAGCTGAATTTTGTAGGTGGATACTGAACTGGGACTTTAGTGTAGCTTTGCAACCATACTTATGCAGAAACGGGATATTTCTCAGAATATTTCCTCTTAAAAATAACAAAAAAGAAAAAACAACAAATAGTAATTTCAAAGAATTTTCCAAATTTCATGTTGTTGTTTTTTTTTTAATGAAAATTAGATGTGCTTGGTTGGCCTCTGAATTCTAACCGCTGACTTGTGCTACAATTTATATATGTCATCTATTGGCTTTTCTCTGAAAGCCTTTTATCTGGCCCGACCAATCTATTAAACCTACAGCATTCTGTTTCAGACACTAAGCTCTTTTACATATTTGGTTCCTCGTGCCTTAAATCAGACACACCCGAAACAAAGATGAAAGAGCAACAGGATGTGTGACATCGGGCATTCAGGGTCGGACTGTCGATGAAGTGAGCATAACAAACGAGGCTGAACGCTTCAGACAAATGGAGGGAGTTAAAAAGAAATTTAGTTATCTATTTTACTTTTATTTTGCTATCTGCCACTCCTTAGCTGCCCGTTGAAAAATAGATAAAAACACATTCAGCTGCTTTCAGTTTAATGTTAATTTTAACATAAATAGAAAATAAACATAATGGAAAGTTTAACAGGGCATTATGGACACTAATACATTTACTGGATGCATGAATTGAAAGGTTTATGTTATCTCTAGTAATGCCTTGGACTAACCCGTGCTTAATTGGTTAACTTGTGTTGTTCCTTCCTCTTTCACTGTCCCTTTGGTTCCAGCATGTTAGCGAAGCAAAGCCGTTTTGTGCTCAACTTTGATACACATCATGCTTTTCACATCATTGGCTATGCTAACGGAATAAAGCGGCAGAACAGTGGATGTGAAACAAACCTTGAAACGAGATTAATATAAGGTATCCTGAGGTTCAAGCCTTTGGATTCCTAACAATGCCGTCTTAAAAAAGGTCAGCCATGTTGCCTTTGAAATTATTTCTTAAATGATTTGCTTTCAGTTTTGGTGTCGAATTCTTGTTGGAAATAGAAAGGGGAAGTGATAGATGTAAAATAGGGGGTGAAAGATGCCGATCAGAGTTTTCTCCATCTTTGCCTCCAACCATATATGTTTTAGCCGCATGGCTCTGCGCACGCTTTGACGCTTTAAAATCAACTAAATGGCATTTCTAATGCATTTAACAGAATTAATAATGGACCTCTGCATGTTATTACGTTCCTGTCATTACGATTTAACACCGACGTGAACGTGAAGGGGGGAAGCCCCTCGTACACCGTGGCCACTTGCCAAATATCAAACGTAATGAACCTGAATTCATGCTCTCTTGAGGCAATCTTGAGATAAATGTCACTTTATTACTGCGCGAGCATTAATGTCAACATGTTTGAGTAATCCATCTCTGTCAATTTATGCAGTCACTTTTTTTTCCCTCTGCTGCGCTTAAACATGGCTGGAAGATTTGTTACCATTAGCTCAAACGGCATTAAGTGACTTATTTTTCCAGCTTTTCTTTTATTATTATTTTTTCACAAAAAAATATACATAGAGAATAATTTCTTCTCTTTTTCTTCAAATCTGCAGTGATCTGAAGATTTGATCCTTCAGGAACACAGCTGAACTCGCCCAGCAGGGCTCAGGCTCAAGATAAATACAAACACGCTCAGACAGCACACATATGCAACCTGACTGAAACCTTGACCAATTCACCACACCCTGCATGTCCTCAGGTGGATGCACGTGTGTGTGTGTGTGTGGGGTGTGTGGGTGTGTGTGTGTGTGTGTGTGTGGGGTACATGCATGTGTCTGTGCTAGCAGTGCATGCTGCTTTCAGCCCTTAGTGCTGTCAGTCATTATTAAGGGTGTGTGGTCTGGGTGTCACACATATGGCCAATCCAGCTATTGTTCTGGAGCTCAGAGAAAAGCAGAGCTGACGGGCTGCCACTTGTGCCGTACTTTAAAAACACGCACTCACCCCCGCACGGGCGCACACACACACAAATTGAGTAGAGAAAGGCAGCCATCTCTTAAGGTGGAGATTAGGTGCGCTTCAAATGCACAGGTGATGCCTCAATCATATTTTAGCTGCTTTTTTTTAATACTTCAACTGAGTGAAAAGGTAGATTTACAGAGATATTTTTACTGGTACTGCCATATTTCTTGGCAGAGGTGGGGACTCGAGTCACATGACTTGGACTCGAGTCAGACTCGAGTCGTTAAAATCACGACTTGAGACTTGAC
>CAEFZY010071904.1:0-10761 GCA_903066815.1 Brachyrhaphis roseni
GACCCCGGGCCGGGAATCGAACCCAGAACCTTCTTGCTGCAAGGCAACAGTTCTACCAACTGCGCCACTGTGCAGCCCTGAAGGGAAACAGTTTAGTTTTATAGATCTTAAAGCTAAAATGTGTATTTTTGAAAGAGACTTTAAACAGGAGGGACTAAAAGCAGATTTACAATTATTAATTTAGTTATTCAATATATTGCATTTTACAACTGTTTCTTGACATGTTTAGTTAGTTGTTGCTCTAAGACCCTCTTCACATCATTAAGAGTAGAACATGGACGCACTTTGCAGGATTCATGGAGGTTTTCATGTGGAGCAGTGGGTCCGCCAAACATGAGTTTCAGCCAATTTACAGTAGTTAGGTTGCCTTTGTGTACTGTCATCATGTTAATGTATTGAACATTGTACATTTTAACAATTCAACACTCTTGGCAGGGAAGTTTCTACTGTAATTTCACATCCTCTTGGCTTGGGCTAAAAACAAATAGACCTTTGGTAGTCAAAAGTAAGCCATATTTTTTGATGACATGAAATACAGTCCATAAATTGGCTCACCTTAATGTGGAATAGCCCTGAACAATGTGAGGATGTCTCTGATTTTTTCTCATTTCAGGCCCAGTTGAAAAGATTAGGCTGAATCTGCATATAGTAATCATCAGAAAATTCCCTAGTGAAACATATTTGCATAAGGTTATTACTTACTGGAGATGACCCAAATTAAAGATGAACCACATTACTAATAGGCTTCTCTTAATGCTAATCTATAAACTCTAAGACATAAATATGCTTTGACATTAATGACTAAATGTTACTTCTTACTCTGGCTGCAACAATAATCGAAGGTACTTCTTTTAGTTTAGTTTTTTTTTTTTTTCTGACCTCAGATTCTGTTTCTGCCCGTCTTTCTCTACTGACTAATATTATGGACAAAAAAAGTGAATGTGTCACACTTAGAGAAGGGAAATATTATTGTCAGGAAAAGTGTTGGAGGCGTAGTTGGCGTTGGACTCTGAATATGCTCTTGAGAAATTAGAGTTCACCTCGCAATATTCAAAACAGACTATTATTAGCATACAAGGTAATATTACGGTTTGCAAAAGTATTTATAGCCCTCCAAAAACCTTTCTAATTTTTCCTGCCTTTTTCATTATGTGAAAAACAGGATATTTTAGAAATTTATTTTGCTTGTAGATCACATTATCTCATCTGATTTGTGTGATTTTAAGCTATGTTAAAAAGAAGACAAAAATACTCTGACAAAGCTGGCAGAAACACACCACAAAGGTCTTTACAGCTGCATCCCCACCAAAATGGGATCCTGTAAGTATTGACTCAAGAGAGTAAATATAAATGCATCTCTCCTTCATTTGTAAAAATATAAAGTTAGAAATTAACTTTCTTGTCTTCACAATAACACATTTTCTATTGGGTTGGTCTTCCATCTAAAATCCCAATAAAACTCACCAAGGAGTGTGGTTGTTACATAATATTGCAAGGCACTCTATGTCTACAATTTTTTCTTTCCTATATTGGCTGCAAACGTGAAACAATTAAGATAAAAAATAAAGTGTGCCTACAGACTTGTCTGCCATGTACAGGTCCTGTTCAGTATGCAGCAGGGGTAACAACTCAATTAACCAGAACCCCCTAGCCATCACACCAGCAGGCTGCCTCATAATATTTCCCATAATGTTTCATCTAATTTGGAGAGTTTGACGTTTACCCCCTGCAGGACAGACAGTGACTGAAGGCAAGGGAGCACTGAGGTTCTGGTTTGTGTGTGAATAGCAATGAAGACCGAAAATCACTTCTAAAGCCTGCAGATAAGAAAGCATCATCACATTTTTCAAGGCGGCTCTGTAGAAACTTTGCCAGTGCTCTTTGCAAAATTAATCGCCTTGTTGTGTTTAAATTTAGCAGTCTGTAAAAGAGTAAAAGTAGTTTTTTTTTCTTGAGCCACCACTAAGAGTGCAGGGATAATAAAGTGTTGCTTTTTGCTCCTGGATAAAGATAATGTTTTAGGAGAGTTTCACAACTTTACCAGCCTAAGTTCTTTCACTCTAAAAACTTTCAAAAGGCCTTTAGAGGGCCCCTGTCATTGACGTGACCCTCCACTTTCCTCTTTACACCCCTAAACCTATACACTCTCCTGTAGCTCCTAAGAGGGAATGGAGGAGCCAAGCCTGTGGAACTGATGCTTCTGATCAGCGATGGGCTGGAAAAGACAGAGAAGGAAAGGGTGGAGGAGTCGGCGGAGAAAGTGGGAGAGTGCTGAGACAGCACTTGCCCTAGCCCTCAGAGGGGTTGGGGAGTAGGGATGTAAGTGGTAAGGATAAAGACGGAGAGGAAGGAGAGGAAGGGGGCTCATTTGTGATTAAAAGGTAGGCCAGATAACCCTGTGAGAAGGTCCATCATTCTGCTTTAAAATGAGCCTCTAATAGTTGCCTGATAGGAAAAGGAGGGCAAGAGACCTCTGGGGGAAAAGGAGCTCCTAAGCTGCCTTGGAGCTTAAAGTTTGATATGCTGACAGTCTTTTGCTGTGTGAAATAATTGTATGCTTGAGCAAGAAAACTGTGATCATTGTATTTTATGTTTGTAAAGTGTGAAAGTGCCAAAGGTCTTGAAGATGAAATCACTGAATTACCAAAGTAAGCTAATTATGTGTAAATCACTGATCAGCTGTGAACATGTGCACATTTTCCATCTCCTCATCTCCATTTAACACATCACTCCTAATGAGTCGGCGATTAATGATAATGCGTCTCATTAGTCAACAAAGGTTTCATGAGGACTCCAAGTGCAGCTAAAATCACCAGTTTTGCAGTCATGTTCAAATATGACATATTATATTTATGCATTAAAGCTGTAGCTCAATAGCCAACATAGACTTCTTAAGGATTTGCTTAACACAGCAGGTACAACCAATGATGGTGTTAAAGATTCAAACGCAAGTTTGTTTCACTTACTTTCAAAATAGAAAACTGGATAGGATTTATAAAATATAACAGAGGGAAGGTGAGACTAAAAGC
Source organism: Brachyrhaphis roseni (assembly GCA_903066815.1). NCBI lineage: Eukaryota > Metazoa > Chordata > Actinopteri > Cyprinodontiformes > Poeciliidae > Brachyrhaphis > Brachyrhaphis roseni. The sequence goes on from CAEFZY010071904.1 coordinate 3,030, forward strand.
TGATTCCCATCAATTTTAAATATTTCTCAGTTAAGCACCACTTTAGTGAGTACACAACAAGCTACCGACAAATATTTACAAAGATGGCTCTTACAACTTATGTAAAAGTGAGATTTATAAATAAAAGTATGTAATGTATCTTGACCAAATGCCAGTATAAACTTTCGTCCTCTCCAGACAGATAAAATATCCATAAACCTTTGGATTTTTAACCTGATAAAGACTGGCTTTTGCAATCATAGTTTTGCCCAGAATTATTTCTAAATGTGATAGTTCTGAATGAAAGCAGATAATAAGGTTTCTAGTGAAAATATGTAAAACAAAATTAAAAAAATTTAAGCCCTGACTGTTGAGTTCCAGCTTTTTGCTTAATAAACTAACTTTGAATGAGACATTACAGAGCCATCTTTTGTGGTTTCTTGTGCATTTGCTGTTTTTCTCACTTTGAAATTGGACAAATTGAAACAAATTTTATGTGGTCCTAAGTTTAGGACCACATAAAATTTGGTCCTAAACCGTTTCAGTGAGGTTTAGGACTCACTGAAGTGCCTTTATGTACTAGTGTTTTTACTTAAAATTGTTTTTCCTTTAGTTGCTCTGACTTTTTTATTATTATTATTGTTTTTTGTGAGAAGCAAAGGAGGGTATTTTATTCATCACGGCATGAAAAATAACCAAGTTAATAATGCTTAAGCTGAAGTATTCAAAGTGTTCATTCTAATTTATTCTCAAAAATTTGAATGGTTTAACCTTTCCAAAATAAAAGTCATTGACATTATTTTGAAATCAAACATACATTTTAACAGAAGATTTTTTTAACACTGGTTTACAATATGCCACTTAATGGAATGCATTTAGCCAATGAAAACTAAATAAAAATGATATGTCAGCATTTTGTAGGAAGCATTGCTGTTTTTATAGGTTTGCACCCTAACCCTATTTTTTATTATTTAAAGTAACGTCACAAACACTTTTAACAAGTCCTTTTTAAAGGACATAATAGGAACCTCAAACGTAAGCATAACTTTTACTACCTGTATTTGTGCACATTGAAGTCCATGTTCCAGCAAGCAGCATTTGTTCTTCATGTTTTAGGTGACATGATTTTACAGTCTGGCTGTGTGTGTACTTTGTGGATGGGGTTACTGCTGACAGTAAGGTAAACCCTTTTAGCACGTTCATAAAGGCAACATTTAGCATTGTCACAACAACTCCTTAAGAGAAGCCAAGCCTCCATTAAACAAGACCAATGATGCGCTACAAAGTCACAGCCCCTCGGCATAGTGGACAACATCCAGCTCAAAGTCTCCTCTGGGTAACTTACTACCTACGTTGTATACAGTTCTTAGTACGCAGCAACATGAGAGAGGTTTTTCTGAGTGATTTCCAGTGTGAAGTTATGGTGTTGATTAGCGCAGTGACAGCTGCCATGATTAAAATGGCTGATAATAATAGTGCAGCATTCATGCATTGACAACTTTGCTCTGCATGGCTTTGTGAGTGGTGATGTATGACACCATTAGGGTAACCTCAGGGCCCTGGAGGACACTTATCTCCCTCATCACGTCCTTCACACTTCCCATTTTCCCTCCAACAAAAGGACGCCTGCTCGCCAGTCTGCATGCTTATGAACTGCAAGTACATTTGTTTCTTATGTCTGAAATGCGTCTGTTTATCCATTCACTGTTCATCTTTGAGTCCTCTAATGTTTTTCATTTCAGTGAACAAGGATCTAAAATTGACATTTAAATAAGTTCAGTATTACCTTCTGGTCTTTACTTCAATTTCATGATCTGACACTGGCTGAAAACTTGTTTATGTTGACACGTTCTTGTTTTTGTATGCATGTTCCAGATTGTAAGCACTAAACTGGGAACTAAACTGGAATATATGTTTTGTGTTTTCTGCTCTAAGTATATTTTTATATTCACTGATCATTATTTTTTAAAGACGAACACACTCTCAATTGGTTCTTTTTTTCAACTGGAGCACTTTTATTTAAGTGGATTACATTGTCAGGCGTTTTCTGACCGTGTGAAATTGTATAAGCTTAAATTTAAAAGAAATCCCAATATTTATGAATTTATGAGCCCAACTAGTTAATGTTAAACTTTTTACAGGCAAAAATTACTCTTGAAGATCCAAATCTGTATGAGGTATTTGCTAAAAGCTTCAAGAAACAAAAATATTTTTTTCTTTTTTAATTATTCCCTTGATCTTTTTCACTTATGGAAGAATATCAAATACAAATTTAAATATATTTTAATTAATATTTTAGGTGAGAGACCAATGCAAAGTAACATTATTATAAAACATATTTGTTGAGCATGCTTTTCCTCAGGAGGGACAGAGAAGCTGATTAGAGTTTGTGGGATAGCAGAGAAATACATAAGATAATCCTAGAAAATAACTTTCTGGAGGCAAAAAGACTTGGTACTGGAGTAGATTTTGATTTTCTAGCAGGGCAACACACCTAAGCGTATTCATGTGTTAGAATGTCCTAATTAAAGTCCAGACATAAATGCAATTTCAAAATAGGACAAAGACTGAATAAACATGCAGATTGCATAGCAAACTGTTGTTTATCGACCATAACTTAAAACTGATTGATATACAGCTCAAAACACAAAACATTAATATTTAATCAGTTTTTACAGAACCTTAAAATTTATTTTTATTGTACATAAGTTCACGTCCAAAAATATTCGACAACATGCACATCTTGTCATCTTACACTTAGTAAGCTGTGTGCAGCTGCGTTGTTTGTGTTTCCTAATGAACAAAATTAAAGAAAACTTCAAACACGTATCCCTGGCAATGCCGTCGGTGTGTTGTGCTGAGCTGGGAAAATGTTTGTGAGGACACGTCTGTAAACATGCACATCCCTTCGGGAGGGGTCAGCTGAGAGGTGGCTGACAACTAAAACACCCTGACCACTGATACTGCCGTCATGTCATCGGAAGTGTAAGCCAATACTCAGTTTTCCTAACAAGTTGAACCTAGCTGGAGGCATCCCGGCATCTCAAGACTCCAAACATATGTCCACTCCCCTCTTCAAAAATACACACACTCTTATTTTTGGCGGCATGCAACCCCTTAATTATTTCTGTGGGCTGAATTTGAGACGATTAGGTTCTTAAGGTTTTGCGAAGGGCACGGAGTCAAGATACCAAGGAACAGCAAGAAAGAAACACCGAAGGCGACAGGATATTTAAGGGAAGACGGGATGGGTCAAGATTTAGAGGGTAGACACTTACACAAGCACGTTCCTATCTCTACAAACTGCTGTCCCTGTCTCTCTTCAGTCTTTCTGTCTTGTCCTCTGGCGGCTACAACACTGCAGCTAATGAGAAAAACAGACACCAGCCTGAGCTCTGCCTTTTGGTGGGATTGGTAATATTTGTAACGGGGGCCGTAACGATGGAGTCACAGCATTCTCAGACTTGAGAAGTGAAAGTGTGATGGCAGGAATTCAAATGTGTTGAGAATGTTTGTGTGGTCTTTGGTAAAGAAAGTCAAAAGAAACAAAAAGAAAACAACAGGATCTAAGATTTGAAGATATCATTTTCTTATTGCAGTTCTCTAACAGTGAGCTTTGTAGATTTTTTTTTTTTTTACCTCTTTCCATCCTGCTCACTACATGTGACTGTAAGATAAACTCAAATAAATCCAGCCAGTTTGTTACAGTTTCAATTATCTGAGGCTTTTTAATTACTGCTGTGCTTTAGATATTGGAAAGTTGTTTTTTGAACAACCGTTTTCTGACTTACGAAGGCAAATGAACATCTGCCCTGCTGGAAGAGGGACTAACAGAGATGGATGTTTTATTTAAAAACCAGGCGACAGGAAACTGTGGATTACTTAAAATCAAAGACAGTACAATCAATGAAGAAAAAATAGTTGCATAAATAATATTACTTCATAAACATTGATATTACTATTAAAGACTCCAATAATTGTAATAATTTTAACGTGTGACCCCATCCGCAGAAACAATGTTCAAACAGGTTGGAATTTTTCTTTTGGAATAAAAGAATAATTAAGTGTGGTGGAAAATTACTATAACATCTGCTGATCATGTTATATTAAGTGCTTGTGAACTCTCACCAAAAGAACCCGTTTGGGCTACACACACAAGGTTGGGAGTTGTTTTGCTGCAGCTGCAAGGGAATCAGACTGTGTCACCCCTTGATTTGAATCCTTATCCCTGGTATAAAACTCATGTGTTGTCTCTGCCTGGCAGAGCTTTTAACCCAGAACTTCTTCATTATTTATTGTCCTATAAATTCTCTGTATTGTGTACAATATGAAAAAACCTGATTGAGTGATTTCACCTGACAGTGATTGGTAATAGGTTTTTTTTCCCACGTTAAGTTAAAGGGGTTTTTACACATTTTTACCTTGGGTAACATTTTTGATACAGAAATCAAAAATCAAAATCTGACAAAAGCTGAATCAAGTCACAATCATAACAATTTATGTAACTTTAGTTGGTATTCAAATAGCACATCAGCTAATGAGTGTCATACAAATCCAATGTAAGCCTTTCATGTTAGGCTACTTTTGCTGAATTTCTTTCCTTACTAGTATTTAGCAAACACAAAATATATTGTGCAATATCAACAAAAACATGCAATGTTGTATAAAATTCAAAAATCAATAAAAGAAGTATTCAAGGTTTTCAAGATTATCAGATTCATTTGAACATAAAACAATCTGAATCTAATTTTAAACCAAGATGGACTCACAATTATATTTTTATTCTTGTTTTTTTGTTGTTGTTGTTTGGGTCCAAACACCTGTTTGTCTACAAAAATGTTTCGGTCATGAATGATGTACTAGAAGAGGCCGTTTATAATTAGAGTATTGATGCATGAACACACAGTTTGTTGCCAGAATGTATTCAGTGAAAGCAAAGCATGTTCAGAGTCTCAGGCCAAATTCTGTTTCTAAAATAATGACATACCTCCTGATATAGATTGTTAAGGATAACATTTTCTTTACTTAATATTTGTAAAATATCACATCTATGGCATAGTGAACCAACAGAGCACATCACATGGCGAGATTTTGAAATTAAGTTTATCAAAGAAAACAGATGTTATGTCTCAGCAGCTTCTTCTGAGGCGGGCAAACGCTGGGAGGAACTCATCAGCACTTGAACTCCAGATCAATACAGACTGAATGAGAGTAATAGCTCTCACCTTAAAACACACATATTTCAATTAGGCCCAGTTTTCAAGCAGACACTTGGCATTTTCACTACAGCCGCAGGGTGCATCAGTGGTTAAATATAAACAGCCCAAAATTAATCATTGATTGGTTGAGACAATTTTTCACTTTGTGACCAAACCGTTTGTTGGAGATGGAATAAAGAACATGGGGAAAAATAAAAACAGCCGTGAATACATCCAACTTTAAAAAGAAAAATCTTTCTTCTCACTATATGTGTGTAATACGAATGATTTCAACACAGACGGCACAAACAACCTGCAGTGATTTTTGCATGGATTCTAAATGGCAAGTCTAAAAAGAACGACTGATAAATCATCGAGTGAAACGCGAGTCTGCGACTGTTGTCAGAGATTTATTGGCAGCTGTATTTGTCTAGTGTCAACTTATGTTCCATAAGACTTCGCCAGCGTCTTAGATTGCTTTCACCCACGCTCGGTCCACACTAACACACACTCTCACTGTTCCGAGTCACACTCAGACACTAACGCCAACTCCTTGCTCCTTCACTCCATCAACAGCCGTCCTGTATTTAAATTTGAGAGCAGGTCCTGTGAGACTGTTAAACACGACAGATTGAGATGAGTGGCAAAGCTCTAGTGCTACCATTGGCCCACTTATCTTATTAGTGGGGCAGCTCTAACACATATGATACCCCCACGGCTACTGCTCCTTTGGCCTCAGGGAACCTGCAGCCGCTTCAAAGACCACGATCAGGCGTCCTGGTGGCTCAGCATGCTGGGACGCATACCACAACGATGTCGCTTCGAATCCAGTCTGTGACAGTTGTTTACCGTCAGTCTGCACTTTCAGTGATCTGTCAGTGTAAGCTACAAGCTTAACTAAATAATTCCTAATAGTCTTATTAAAGTTAAATCGTAAAGCATTGCTTTATTCCTGTGATGAATTTCTTTAAAATTCAGTGACGATAAGCTCAAAAACATCCCAAGGAAACGTTATACTGTTTTGAAAAAACTGTATCAAAATTCCCATGTTTCTAATTAGTGCAAGACCTCTGTTGTCTATTTAGCTATCAATGCATAAAATATTTTTGGTAGACATTGATGTTGAAACTCCTCTTTGTAGTTGACTAGACTGTTCCACAATGTTAATCTGAGGAGAATCATAAATTTGACTGTAGACATGCAGGTTTGCAGGGCCGTATTTTAACCTCTGACTTGCATCCTCTTGCACACTGGAGCCTCTAGATGTATGAAAGAGCGTTTAAAACTGTCTCAAAGCCAGTGGCAGTCAGCGTCTTTTGATCATAGGGTCATCATAGGCTGGTGACCCTATGATGGGTCACAGGCTCTATTTCTGGTCAAAACACACATCGAGACTGCAAGTTGTTTTTTCAGGACTGCACACTGATATTTTGAAGCTGAATTTAAAGAAGCTTTACTTTAAAAAATGCTGCTGAAAATGTACCTTTTTAAACTACTTTTCTGTATGGCAATTGCTAACTAGCTGTCTGTAATTGATTTGCTGAACTTAGCAATATTATTTTAATCAGACAGGCTGCCATAAGCATGTTTTTGTTTTTAAGTTTAATAGTCATGTTAGTTAACATTGTTACAAGTTACAGATTAACGAAAGAGTTGCAAATGTAGGTATGCTTTTTTTAATTTATTTTTAGCACTAGTATTTTGTCCAATTTAAGTGACACTATTAAATTGTCGGTGAAAGTACTGCAAAGTTAAAACTCTTGGTCAAGGCGGTATGCTGGCATGTGAAGTTATGCAGTCAGGCTCCAACATAGAGCTCGTTGTTTTTACTCTATTTTTGGTTAAAACAAAGTATATTCCAGATGAAAAACCTATACAGTTATAATTACTATATTTTTGGCATCTTTATACTGTTCCTTTAACATTTGAAGTCAGTTACAGAGTTATAAATTACATCCACAGCTGTTTGACATAAATCCTTTTATATTTGTATATATAGGATTGGTGTTGAGTAGACATGAACTGAAACAGCATAATGAAACAAAATCTAGTCCATTTAGGTCTGTAATTAACAATTATTTTAGTTATTGATTAATCTAGTGTTATTCTTATAATTAATCAGATAAAAAATTGGTACTTTCTGCAGTGATTTTTTGTCCAGTATTGGAAATACATTAATAAATTAATTCCTTTTTAAAAGAAGAAAATAAAATGTCATTAGCTAAAATGCAATAACATAGCATTCCTTTAGTGTTCGCTTGATTATTTGTAGCAAACGATGGAGTAAATAAGTACTTCTAAGAACTTCTGCTTGACTTATCAATACTAAGCTAAACTTTTAACTCTGTTTGTGTTAACCGATTAGTAACTGCATGGCAAAAGGTGCCTACAAGAAGAAGTTTTGTTGGCAGAATCTGGTTCAGATTCTTGTTTTTACAGAATCTGAACCAGGTGAAGCTAAAACTAGACTGCTGGAGGAGTTAGTTAGTTAGTTAGTTAGTTAGTTAGTTAGTTAGTTAGTTAGTTAGTTAGTTAGTTAGTTAGTTAGTTAGTTA
>CAEFZY010071909.1:0-12777 GCA_903066815.1 Brachyrhaphis roseni
AAGTAGTCAGTAATCTAACTAAGTTACTTTTTCAAGGAGTAATCAGTAATCTGATTAAAGTTACTTTTTCAAAGTAACTATGCCATCACTGCGTATAAACAATACATGGATGAATAAAATCATAATGAAAATCTAACATCTTCATACTTCTGAAGGGCAGCTAATAGTGAAAACATTCAGCTAATCCTTTGAAATCTCTGGAAAAATGCACACCCTAGAAACCAGTATAACACATGACAACCTGTAGTGCCACTGAATGATGTAGAGGAAAAAATGAGAAAGATCACAAAGGCTGTTGCAACTGAAGGTGTAAAAGCTATCTTTTGTGAGTCTTATCACAACACAAGGCATGTGTGACTTGTGTCTGAATGAATTAACCAGAATCAAGGTAGCTTTGCATCTTTAGAAAGTTGCAGAAGCCTACCTTGAGCAAGATAACAGAAAAATAGCGTAAACATCAAAAAGGGGAAATTGTAAAGATCTGTAACTGGTTTTCTTGATTTTGTATATTGTAGGAAGCCGATCAGTTCCTTCAGCGTACTTGTAGGCAGAAAGACATTCCCTGACAACATGTTAAGATATTTCAGAATCTATGCAGCTTTCTTTCATTCAGTCTTCAGGAAACACACATTTTGTACCTTCTCATGATGTTTTCATCCGGAGGAGTTTGCCGAACTGCTGGCATGTTTACTCTCTGTTTTGATATGGATTGTTGATAAGTCGACAAAATTCAAAAAAATTTAATTTCTGTAAGTCCTTTAAGAACTGAGGCTACAATTTGCACAGGCTCAGAAATATTGGACAGTGATAGATATGAACAGTTTTGTCTGGTCACTGTAGTAATGATGGCAGCAGAGTCACCAAATCTTAAATTAGTAAACTGTAACAGTCAAATGTCCCAGTCAAATAAAACTGAAGTGCCATTTTTAAACCAATAAAACAAAGGTATGACTGACAGACTGAATCTAACTCAATGTATACTTTTTCTTATTTTCTCTCTTCTTTTGGGGACATTTGGGATAAAATCGTGAAAATTCCTCTAGTCAGTGTTAACTGATGCTACAGAAAGTCCAAAAACTGCAGAAAAAGTCAAATGCCAGTGCAGTGAGGGATAATCATTCTGCTGGTGTCGACAAGCTGATAAAACTTCATGCATGGCTTAACGCTTTGTCAGGAGCAGCCAGCCGGAAGAATGACATATCTACTCATTAATGTGAGGAACATATGTGAGGGCACACAGCTGCCAGACACAGGGGACTGGTGCGTGGCGGCCCTCGGCAAGCCTTCTTACAGCTTCCCAGCTACAGCTGAGGTTTAAGAAAAAGCTTGGGCACTCAGTGTGACACTGCAGAATGCAAAATATGTCTTAATTTCCCTCTGACAAGCCTTAATCACGTTCAGCTGAAAATAGATATTCAGTCATTACATTTGTGTCAGAGCCTTCTTTATTTCTGGGTCATGGACAGCTGCAGCTCCACTCAGCCGACGGCAAAGAAACAGCTGATCATTAACAAATCAATTATTCATAATCAAGCAATTGCTGCTTGATGGCGAATGGATCTCTAAGAGTGGTGTGAGTAAAATAGGATGATTATACAAAACCCAACTTCTTTTTGTTCTGACATTAAAACTACAAAACCCCTATGTATCATAATTATAACATTACTATTGTATGCCCGTTTCTGCCAGCCAGCTCTAGATGGCACTGGAGACCCAGTGGACTATTTCCCCTGGTGTGTAAATGCATGTATGTGCGCTTTGCCTTTTTGTATGTGAGTGCAACCACGTCTATGCCTACAATTGCTTGCATGCCTCCCAGATTCAATTATTCATCATTTACAGAGCAAATATGGCTTGCCTTTTCTCTTTATTTTTTCGTCTTCCCGTTTTGTTTATTATTTATAAAGCCGAGTCTCACAATGTTTGGGTTGCATACAAAACTGGGAAGCAATATTGTCACTGCGTGGGTGCCGTAATTATGTTCTTATGCAGTCAAACAGGAAAATGTATTGCCCATGTGTCGTGGCACCCGGTGCTGTCGAGACAGACACATTCCCTTGCCATGTGTTTCAGTGCTGATAGCCAGCATCTTCAGACTGTGTTATTCCACCAATAACTAACAGACATGATTCTGACATACTGCAGCCTGGAATGCATATCAGCCAATAAATCATCCTTCAGTTCACAGTGGATTTATTTTTTTCTGTCTGATAGATGCATTTCACATGGAATACTTCACATATTCTCATGACACATTTATTTGGAAAAAGACGTTCTATCTTTAATGCCCTGCAAAAGTATTATTACCTCTTAAATTCTGAAATATTTGGTAGCGTAGCAACAGACTTCAGTATATATTGTATTGTTTTATTTTGATTTATGTGATAGACCAACGCAAAGCAGTTCATAATTGTTAATTGAAGTAGGGCTGGACCTATGACTTTACTTTCTTTCTTTTCTTTTAAAAAAAAAATAAAAAATATGAAAAGTTTTCTGCGCATGTATAATCAGCCCCTTTTGTTCTGATACACTGAAACAATACCTAGTTAAGCCAATTGCTTTCAGAATAAATGGAGTTCATCTGTGGAAATTTTCATCTGAGTAGAAATCCATCTGTTGTCTGTAGGGCACAGAGGTTTGCTGGAGAACATTAGTGAACAAACTCTCTAAGGCTGCAAAAAAACATGAGAGTAGGATGGGAGTCACCTTCCAAAGGATTAAAAATCCTAGACATACTGCAAGGGTTACAATGAAATGCTTTGGATCAAAGCATTTTCTGTGCAAGAATGACCTACACACAGATCTAAGTGAGAATCTGTGGCGCTACTTGAAAATGGATGTTCAGAGATATTCTTCATCCTGTCTGACTGAGTTTGAGCTATTTTGTAATTGAAATGTGTAAAAAATCAGATTCTGTGTGTGTGAAGCTGTTAGAGTCATGCATCTGTAGCTGCAGCAAAAATGTATCCAATGTATTAGGGGCTGAAAATGCCACACTTTCCCCTTCTTATTTGTAAAAGTTTAGAAATCATTTTAGGGATATTTATGCTTTTGTGAGCCTCTGTATATGAAATTCATGAGTCATTCTACACTCATGATAAACACATTTATTGATTGTTAGGGATTCCCATTGATCTTTTTGGCACATGCAAAGATTTATAACACTTTCTTAAATTAATATGAAGGATGCCATGTTTGTCTCACTGCTCTGACCAAGGTGGGATTTTTGGGCTGATAGTCACAAACATCTGCACTAGAGTCCCTGCAAGATTAGAAACATTGTTTGGGTGTCTCATGTTTTAAAAAAGATTGTTCCAGTGACTCAGAGTGACAATGAGGAGACATATTTACTTGATTTTTTTTCCAGTCTTGTCACTGAGTGATTGAGGCATCTTAGCATGACTCCCTCACATGCAAATGAATCCGATGCAATATAAATTAGTCTGTAATAAATTGTCGCAGTGACTGTCTTCCAAATGAAAATCCATCCTCATTAAATATTTAGAATGATTAAATATTTGGAAACTTGTCAACACGACTCAAGCCTGTAGTACAAAGGCCAGAAGTAACCTCATTCAGTAAAAGCTGGAACAATGTGTGTTATCTCTGACAACAACAGAATATCCATTAATACTAATTTGTTGTCATGAAGTTTCCATAAACCAGGTGAAACTGAGGATAAAGTGTATTGAAAGTCAAGATCACCGCAGGGACTAAATTCCAATAAACACACTTCCAACTCCCTGTTGTTCACATTGCTTTCCCTTCTGTCTCAGATGTATTTAAATGAACTTTAAACCCAAAACAATCCTTTTTCTTACCCCTCAAAAACTCCTCAGTGGGATAGTCATCCAGTGTTAAGATGCTTCAAGATGAAATTTAGTTTAGCTGGGATTTACAACAGCTACTCGATGTCATCTAAACATGAGTCATATTTGCTCTTTAGGAATCTATCTTTTGATAATTCAAGTGCATAATGTTGAGTTTCCCCAACAAGTGAGAGAAAGCTGAGAATGAAGCAGCATCCCAAGCAAAGTTTCTGGAGGAGATTTCATTTTTAAACAAGCTGGATCTTTGCCGTTTCAAGGACTTCAGGATCATAAATTCACTAGTCAGCCACATATTTTACTGAATGGTCTTACCTTGGCTTCCAGTGTAATTGTCTGAGACATTTTTCTTTGCTTTTCTAAGAATTAGTCTTTTTCAATTTATATTGAGCTTGTTTTTCAGCAATAATTCTTTGTATTTTACAAAAAAAAATACTAAAATTTTTTAGAAAAGTGCTTTATTTTTTATTTTTTTTCCATGCTCCATGCTGGACTATTGCAGTCTCACAAATCCACTTCCATGAAAGATTCTTAAGTGAACTTAACTTCTGTAGCCAGAGTTCTGAGATGTACCGCTAAGTACCTTCAATATCCCCACAACATGTCTTTGCTTTCAGAGTGCAGGGTTTCATACGGTCTCTTGAACCATGTCTGAAGCACCTCAACTAACTTTCTGAAATGTTGAGGAGCAGCTGCTCTACCCTGCAGTCCCTCCGGATGACTGAATCCAGTGGCTTGGTTACAAACATGGAAATGCAGGTTTGTTAGCCTGGTGAAATGCCAAAAGGTTTATTTCATGCTGATTTCATATGCAAAGGTGCACAGGTTATCATCATCATCACTAAAAGTGAAATAGCCTTAGGTGTATGATGATGAAAGGCCAAAACTCAAGCTGTTTTCCTGTTTTCCACCAAGAAAACAATTTTTTCATGTTATATTTTCACAAAACCACTGATAGGACATAATATTCACATTATTTGTTTATATTTTACTGTTAAGGAAATCAAGGATCAACTTTCTTGTCAGTAGATTAGTTTTAGCTCATGTTCACTGTCAAGAAATATTTAAATGCTTATTTGAGTAATTAGATTCAAATACAAATTAACTTTTGAAAAAAAAAGTTCTTATTGTATTTATAAAATACATGAATATTAGGAAGCATTTTCTTATTCCAGGTTAGGATTTATGGACTTCACTAAATTACACATTTTGTTAAGGTTCCATCAAATTAAGCATGGTGTTATTGTTTCTAAACAATATGACTTGAGGACTTAAAAGGATACGTAGGGTATGGAAATTAATTATTAAGGAAATAAGTAACTTTTGTTTATGGTTCTGGATGTGCTGCACTTCCTTTAAATTTCTCCTGTTTTTGACAATTTAGATTGATTTATTGGGAAAACATGGGAGGAAAAACATTGATTTCATCACTTGATTGACTTTTAATCACATGGACATAGAGATCATTGTCCAGTTGGCAACTCAGATCAATCAATCAATCAATCGACCGACCAACCAACCATCTGACTGACCAGCCGATCGATCAGTCAGTCAGGTTTATTTGTAGCACATTTCAGCAACAAGGCAGTTCGAATAGCTTTACATCATAAAAATGCAGAATTATAGTCATATTTTCCTAATTCTAATTAAAATGAATTACCAAACCCAATGGAACAGCAAACAACAATCTAATAACAAATTACAACACAAACAAATAACTTCCTGTTTAACATGAACATCTGTCTGTTTTTAAATATACTGTCACAGAGAACTTAGAAATTTTCAAGAAAAAAATCACCTGGAGAATTTGAAGCTTGCTTTTGAAATATAAGCAGCAAAAAGCCTTCTGAAAAGATATTTTACAAAATATTTTCAAGTGGTTGTTTTTTTTTTTTTTTTTAAATAAATGACAGATGGTAATATAACACCCAAGACACAGAAAGTCCGCTTGTCATTTGAAAAACACTTCAGTTTTGGCAAAATTAACTTTTATAATTAAAAATATATATATTTTAAAACTATTCCCAGTGTTTCCACTCTGCTCCAGGAACAACCACTTTAATCTCCAGCCACCTGAAGCAGCCAAATTTAATCTGAAACCAATACCACTGCTGATAGATTATGTGTTGTGGGATTTCTGAGCTGACTGCTTGTGTAATTTCAGTCCCCAGCTACAATTCCCTAGATATTTAATTTTATAGTCAGACTTTTTTCTTTCTTTCTTTTTATAAATGTTTTTATAAATCTTTTTTTTCCTGAAAAGCTCTGGAGTACAGATCCAAAACACTGCAATACCTACATTACGTTAGTAAATGGCAACAATGTTATAAACATTGGATTTCAAAGGAGGATGATTTTTAAGGATAACTTTAAAATAAGTGATGCAGTTTTTTTACACTGTTTAGCCATTCCTCTTAGATATTACATTGACTTCAGTCTCTTAAGGACTAATGAAAATATATTCATCACAAAGTGAGACAGATGGTCACAAAAATGTAGAAACAGTTCTACTCTTATTGAATCTTTTCTTTGTCGATATCTGTAATTAGATTTCTCATCTATATTATTCGCCAGTTTTTAAAAATCCTCACTTAGGAGACTTAGAATCTGTTTTCCCTCAAAAATTAGCTTCTGTAAAAACCAAATAAATCTTTTTTTTTTTATCAAAGTAGAAGGTGTTGAGCTGCTCTTTCTTAAAGAGGTGGTTTAATTTAGCCCCATTTGAGGATTTTGGAAATATGAATGAGCTTTTTGGAGATTCAACAATACCTCAATAAAATTCTCAGATTTCCTTCAATATAAAAAATTTCTTCAATTTGCATGTTGGGTACTAATCAGGTCTGGATGTGTGTCGGAATAGAATTCAACTTTGTAAAAAATGTAGAAAATAACAGTTCATTTGTGATTAAACCAGGGTAGGTGGAAGGGTTGCGACTACTTTTTCACACAGAAGAAAAGGTTGGTTTAGATAGAATTGTTCCCCTTAGTAATTATCATAGAAAATATTATTTTTGTATTCACCCAGATCATCTCTGTATGACATTATAATTTTTTTTAAGAAATGAAAGATGTAAGAGTGACAACAAAGCAAAACAAATCTTTAAGTGAACAAATACTTTTCACAGAACATTGAGTCTTAGGGTGGAAAGAGCCTCAGATCATTAGTTTTTAATATAACAGGTTGTTTAAACATCCACTTTGGCTCTACTCTCCAGCTGCTATTACTGTCAGCGGGTAAAAACACACAGAAAATTAAAATTTTTAAACATGGTTTACACAATATTCATTTATCTATCCTAATATGATAGAGATGGATGGACAAATCGCCAGTCCATCACAGTGTAGTCTGTTTTCCATTGAGGTTTTATAATACAGTACTTTTATTTTCAGAGTTTTCAGTATATTTACTTTTAGTGACCAACAATGGTCTCTGTCATGTTGCTGAAAATCTAGGTTGTATCAAACCAGCTGTCAGTACAATTACCAGTGCACATGTAGACAAGACGTCTGTGCCCTAACACACCTGCGCAGTAAAATTAAACGCTGTCTGTTTGCTTATCCTCATAAAGAGCTAACAAAACATCTGGATGTAGAAACTTAAAACCCTTATGAATATCTTGTGATATGTTTTTCTTTAATTTCTCGTTTTCCTTTTTCTCATCAGCTCTTCTGAGTTTTATTTTGTTTGAATATATAAGGACACATCATCCAGTTGCATGGATCCCATTTTACGGAGCAAAAAAATAAAAAATAACATTTTTGACAAGTCTGAGGGTTACTTCTGACTTTAAAACAGGAAACTCACATGGATGAAAATTGTCTTGAAATGTATTCATTTTTATGCATCAAACCCTCTTGGTTCGGTTTAGGAAAATAATTATGCTGTGTTTGAGTCACATTCATTTATTTATCATTACACTACATAAGTCTACCACTGGATAGTAACTATGAGAAAATGTTTTCTTCTGTTCGAAGTTCATGTTTCACACAGGCAGAGCGTTGCTTCCCTACTGCGTCTTACATTTATTTCCCATTTCCTCATGGGTTCCTATGTAAGTATTTAATTCAATAATTCTGAGTGCCACGCTGCCGGACAGCACACATTAAGAAAAAAGAAGTACTTAATGCAGACATGTCCAGGCCTGAAGGCCATATTTGAATTCACATAGCTGTTTTTGAAAGCTTGCCAGTACATTACGGAGTATTATAAGTGCATGGTTTATTTCACTTAGCCAAATATTTCAAAGTGTTCTAAGACCTTCCACAGCTATGAACTTTACTCCCAAACATTAATGGCTTTGTTGTTAAGAAATTATGTCAACCTGATAATTTGACACAAATGTTAGCATTTTTCCTATAAGAACATAAGTTTTAGTTAAGTAAATATAGTTGAAAAGACATGTATATCTTTTTTTCCACACTGTTTGCAGTTAAATCAGAGCAAATTTCTTTTGTTTCCGGTCATTTGGAATTGCAAAAATTATTTCTATTTGCTAAACGGCACAAAAAGGTCAGGAAGAACATGCAAGAGATTTATGTCTTCAAAAATGTAAGTTTACATACAGAAAAATTACTATCACTTTAAACAATGAGGAAAAGCCCAGATGATGATTTTATGACTTTGGAAACTTCTGATTCATTAACTGGCATCTTTGCCAGATGTATTTTAAGGCCACACCTCAAACATACTGCTTTCCTTGCAAGGGCAAGTCAAAAGAAATCACCCAAGATATCAGGAAGAGATTTGTGAAGCTGCTCAAATCTGGTTCATCCTTGGGAATAATCTTTAGATGCTTGAGGTTTCTGTATTCATCTGTTCCCCTTTTGGAACGGGTCCAAATCAGACTTCCTGTCAAGTTCAGCCTCCAGGACGAACTAATGCTCAGTCACTGCTCAGTCAAAGACCCTCATTCCTTGAAGTTTTCACAGGCAAAACATTTGCCATGCTTTGTCTGAGTGAATTGCCAGTTGAATACGCTGCTAGGTTTCCAGTAAACCACAATTATTATTTTTCACTTTCTTCATTTAATTATTATTATTATTTTTTTACAAGAGGAATTTCTGCATCTCAAATCCTGGTATTTTTTTTAAACAGATGTACGATTTTAGCTGCACCATGCAACAAATAACTGAATGTATGGTGTTATTAAAAAGAAACCCTAGTTTCAGTGCTGCAGAAAACTGAATAGTTTACCTTGGAGGGCAAGGTTTCCATCAGATATAAGCACATTTAAAATATTCTGCTTAACCTCAGAGAGCCAAACTTGGTTCCTGCAGGTTATTATTCTTGGCGTCTTCTTGTACCTCAGATTTTATTTATTAGCTTTAAAGTTATCTTTCAGGTTAGAAGAAAATCAAGCCTCTTGTCGAAATTAGAAAATGAAAATGCAGAACTTATCATTAAATACAGAACTTGCTTACAAAAGCAAGACTTTTCTTAAAAACTGTCAAGGTGAAGCGCTAACCTGAGGCTTCTTTGGTACAACAGCATATAGTTCGGCTTCCTAGGAGCATAACATGACAACATAATTCCCAGGAGCTTTGGCTGTTATATGGCTTTGTGTGTTTTATCCTTGAAACCTTGTGTAAAATCTAAATTTAAAACCTTGTTGGCACTTAATATAGAACTTCCCTGGCCATATGCAGACATGAACACATACTGCTTAAATGCCTGAGCAGATTAGATCTTTTTTTTTTCCAATCTACCAGCTCAAGGCAAACTAAGGGAGATGCTTTGCTTCTATTTGTTCTCCTGTCTGCAACTCTCCAACCATTGGCTGGCAGGTACATGACCCCTCAGAAGCCCTGAGACAGGAGAGGCAGATAATATGGCAACCAGCCGAGGAAATGTAAGTCCTTACTGTGTTTTGGTCATGGTTGATGCTGCTACATGGAGACTGAAGATAAGATTGGAGCCAGGATTTCTGCTTAAGACTAAAAAGAAGGGAGGATTGAGAGAGTGAGACAGACTGGGGAGGCAGAGTTAAGGGGAAAAGGGGGAAGTGACAGAGGAAGATAAGCGAAGAACTAAAGGCAGGAAGAGAGAATATTCTTGAGCTGGAGGAAACAGGAAAAGTAGCTTGGAGGAATAGATTTAGGTAAGGAAGAAGAAAGGGTAGAAAGATGGAGAAAGAGAAAGACAAGAAGAAGCACAGGAAATAGCCAGACATAAAAAAAATATTTAAGCCATGTTTGAAGACAAGATTTTAAAGAGAGAGAGACTTGATCCCGGCGTTTCCACTTCAAATGTACTTTTACTACCAGCACTACAAATTTTTTAGCATGTTGTGATTCATTAGAGAATAATTCACATCTATTTTTTAGATGTACTTAGGGAAAATCTAATAAGGTTTGACTCACTGAATAAAACTGAATACTGACATGTAAATGTCAGCTGCAATTTGTTTTTAATGGTTTTACTGTCAGAATTAAATATATATATATTATTTTCTTAGCAAATGTCAAATCCCTTAGTACCAACTTTACCAACCCAAGATGGCACATAATGCTTGAGGATTGTTGGTAAGTATATCCTTCTTAAATGTGGCAATGAGTTCATTGCACTGTATTGACCTCCACAAACACCAGAGCTCAAAACAACAGAGCACCTTTGGTATGTGGTGAAGCAAGAAATTTGTTTCTCTTTATGGAAGAAAACTCTAAGGAACATTCCTTAAAGATTAATATTTGACTATCTTAATTATTGACAATCTTGTTACTTGACAGATTGTTATGGTTACATTTAAGAGAGTTGATACATATCTTTCAGTTTTGCTCTATATCCAAAGACCATGAGTAATGGTTGAAACATGACAGACTAGACAATAGAGAGTTTTTATATGGACAGATTATTCACTGTGACAAATTGGAGCAAATCACGCACTGCTGCATCCGTCAACCTATCTATATTCTGCTGCTTTCTAACAACACTTGTGAACAAGACACTAAGATACATGAACGTCTCTGCTTGAGATAGAAACTGACACCAGCCCAGAGGGAGCAGTCCACCCGTTTCCAGTTAAAGACCAAGGCTCAGACTTAGAAGAGTCAAATCTCATTTCAGCCTCTGCACACTGAGCTGTGAACTGCTCCAGTGCTGGCTGAAGGTAATGGCTGGAATACACTAAAAAACCCCCACATTATCTGCAGAAGGAAGAAATGAACCCCTAGGGCTCTTAAATCAGACACCCGCCTGTCCACCACTATGCCTTAGGATCCTGTTCATGAACACCACAAACAAAATCAAAGGTAAAGGGCAACATTGGTGAAGGTGATCCCTCAATGGAAATAAGTTTAAATATGTTTCACTCTTTCAGCACCCTGAGGGTCAGAAGCCTTCTCTAGAGCCACAAAACACAGACTGACCAGACAACCAAACTCCACTGACACTGACTGCAGTTCTGCAGGAGTAAAGATCTGGTCCACTGTATTCTATGATAGCATTGGTTCCTGCAAAATCAATTACCAGTTTTAGTTGTGTTTCCTGTTTGTAAGGTTTCAGTGGAAATAGCAAATTTAAAAAATGAGGGAACAGCTGGGTCATTCTCTCTTGAGAGTGGGATTATGATTTTTATTGAAGCCATGAAAGCTTCTAGTGAGCCTTTCTGGGTAGAGAACTTGCATTGTGATAATTAGAGAATGTTTCCATAAATACCAGCCTTTTTCTTGAAACGATAAAACTCCACAGTAGAATTGTTAAATTCTTAGAGGTAGAAATACAAAGCACAACTGTACTGAGGTTCAGAAAATGTCATGTTGTTGCCCTAGGAGAGTTCAGACTGCATTAGCAACAGCTTCTGCCTGTTATGGCAAGAAACAAGGGAAAAAGGCATATTTTTCCCTGTTATCATAGTTAATGGAGCAGCTCTGGGCTGTACGTTGATGTGACAATGCAGATTAGACTTTCACTTCTTTGGAGCAAAGTTTTATCAAAACTCCGCCTGAACTTTTCAGGGCCCAGGATGAATAGCACACATTTTCATAAACATTTCCATTTCAAGAAGACCTCTGCATGAGAATAATAAAAAAACCCTCTTTGTAGTCTTGTTATCTGGATGTGCAAACTATCAGTGCTCACGGCTGTTAAGGTAGTGAGAAAACCCCTGACAGTATTTTACAACGTCTCAGACACTCATCAGTGTACTGTGAAACTACGGCATTGTTGCCGACATCCCCTGCTGACACGGTGACGTGTGCTAGATTGATAAAAAGGAAGTGCACTGCGCTTCCACTCATGCTGTATGAACGTCCAGGCATCACCAGCAGTACAGGAAGAACGCTGCAACGTCCAAAATGTGCAGGTACGCAGGAGATTTGATGTTAATCTTTTCTTCCTTTCACATAATAATGAATTCAACATAGCCACTTATGCGGTTGTATCAAAGTAAAATGAATCCTAATTACTTTTATAAGCCTTATTGTGTATTTCTTGTTTGCTTTTATCCAATCTAAGTTTACTTCAACAATGTAATTTCACAGATGGGACCGTTGTGTCTCGAAGGTAAGAGCAGTGGAAGTTAATGAGAAGGAACATAATCAGTGTTTGGTTCTTCGATTGAAATCAAGTGATGAAGCTCTGTTTTCAAATAAAAGGCTTTGATCACATTCAGTGTTTTAGATTAAATAGTTGTACTTTGTTTTAACTGTTTAAACAAGATCCCCTATTTTTGCTATCACATCTCATATAAAGGAAGCTATTTTTTAAAAGTCTGAAACGTAATACATTTGGCTAAGTATGGACAGAGGCTTTAATTATCTTAAACTGTTAAGAATACAATCATTATTTTCAGCTTACGTTCAGTTTCACTGTTTGTTGCATCAGAACACAAAATCTGGAACAATGAACATCCATCCATCCATCCATCCATCCATCTATCCATCCATCCATCCATCCATCCATCCATCCATCCATCCATCCATCCATCCATCCATCCATCCATCCATCCATCCA
>CAEFZY010071911.1:0-37770 GCA_903066815.1 Brachyrhaphis roseni
GAGCTTTTATATATATATATATATATATATATATATATATATTTTTTTTTTTTTTTTTTTTCCTCTAACATTTTTCATTACAATGAAACATCCAACACACACAGAACATGGGGCACTGATTCATAGTTAAACATAGCAGCTTTTTGAGTTAATTACTCCTTAATATTGATGAAAAAATATCTTATTGTAAATGAAATAATCCGCCAATAGAACTGTTACGTTTATCAATATTAAGGAATTATTTTCTTAAAACAAGCTCCTATATCTTACTGAAAAGTTACCTGGAAGTTAATTTTCTTTTTTCAAATGTACTAAGATACTTGCACAAGAAAATTAAAAAAAAATTACTTGGTTTAAGATTTTGTGTTTTTGCAGGATAGCCACCTGTTCCAGACAAAACAAATACTTTGTTTAAAAATATAGAACAAAAAATGAAAGATGAAATCTGTAGGTTCATTTTGTAAAAGCCATAAAATCTCCAAAGGAGAGAACGTGAATTAAATCAGCAGGCGCTAATCACATATCAAATGTTTGCACCTCTGGTTATCAGAAAAGGCAGATTATGCATCAGACTAACACTTCTGCTAATGACACTGGATGTTGCGATCAGCCATTAAAGCTTCATTACATGAATTGGGAGCCAGTGGCTCCATGCAAGGCATTTGGAGAAAATGAACACAGTAAAAGAAGGAAGCTCTGCAGAGTCAACAGCACAGAGTAGAGAATGAATTAAAATGCCAATAGGAAACCTGTATGAAAAAAAGGGAAAAAGTACAAATGTGCACCTAGGGGCACAATCACTGCTGTCTATTTAAATTCAGAGCTCTTTCACTGTGTATGCAGTCCTATGCACAGCTCTGTTAATAGCAGCCTGGACTGCTTCCAATATGCGAAGGAGGGCTGAATTTTCTGACAAGGCGGCCTAAAGAACTCGTCTGCCTGTAGGATGAGAGCGCGCAAAGAGGAATTTATGATGTGGAGGAACGAGGCTGGCAGAAATCACTGGAAACACCTGACTCGTAAATTGAGAGCGTGTTTCTGTCAGCGACAAGAAGGAATGACTAATGTTTCAGATTGCTGTTTGGGCCAGTTCTTTCATCTCAATAAAGTGACTTTGATAGTTTGCCGCCCATAGAAAAATGTGCCAGGGACAGTTTGTTAAGCTTCAAAGAATTAAAGCGGCACTTTGCAGAGACAATGCAGCCTCATTATGCACATAATCTCGCAAGTGTAAACAGTCTGGCAGGAAAGTGTTGGGTGTGAGAGCTGCTGAAAGACATCTGTAATTGCATATTTTTCTGTGTACCCTTTAAGACCCTGACAAAAATAACCATATTAGTGACAAATTAAAGATCATAGAACTAAAGGATGCTCTGATCAGTGATTAAAACTAAACAATGGATCAAATATGTGATGTTCTGTAGCCTTTTTTTTACTGCTAATTTATTTCAACTACAAACCAAATATGTATTTTGTTCCAAAGTGTCAAATATCTCATCGGTAAAAACCTCATGAAGACCTAAAATCCTGTAATGTTGTCTAATGATTCACACCAGCTCTGTTTGGTCCACTTTAGTCGAAGTTTGTTTAGCAGAGTGTATATCTATATGTGTGATGTATACCAAAATGTTGGCATATATACACACATATTGATTCGAAGCCACTCAAAAAGCAGGAAGTGGACTATAACGCTAGTCGCTATAGTAACCAATAACACTAGATGGGTACTAATTATTGTTAGTACCCAACAATTATACTCAAGAGCTGCACCACTTCAACTAGTACATTTCCACCTCTATTAAGGAATTATTTACTTTAACTTCCTACATCTTGTTAACTAGTAAGTTAAGTTTGTTTTTCTAAGTTATGCTAAGATATTTGCACTAGAAATTCTTGGTAATATTTTGCAGTGTAATTTTGTAGAAATTGAGTTTAATTTCAGAGCTTGATTTCAGTCGTCGTCGGGGGGAACAAAGCAGTTTATTTTCAGTATAAATTAATCACGGCAGTGTTTGGACGTCTCGGTTATCTTTGGGCCCAGATCCCTCGGTTCAGTTGTCCTGGGCCGGAGCCATCCATGCCTGCCGTCTAACCCCTAGCTTGCCCACAATCCCTGATTAATGTGGTCTGGGTGGGAGCTGTCAGAAATGGCAGAGAGAATCATGGGATTTCTCCTTCAGAGTCCCAATGACACCCAGCAGCTGCAGGAGTAAACAGATGACTAACCACTGGCCTTTTGGCAGCCTTCGGAGATTCACATGGAGGGAGGGCTGCGAACATTGCTTTGACATTTAGGTGGATTAGAAAGTTCTTGGGTTCTGCTCTCACGGTGTCAGAGGTGCTTGGTGCGGTAATTATTTGTTTCTTGCTTTGCTTCTGCGCAACCTCCAAACTCCGACGCTAAAAAAAGGGCTTAATTTTTCCACTTACGGATGTTTGTTCAGATGAAATGTTTAAGTGTGAAAATCCACACCTCATTTATAAACAAATCACATTTTCCGTCTTGCTTGCTGCCACAGAAAGAAAAAAAAATAAGAAGTAACTCGCTTTTGGAAAAGAAAACAACAAATTGTCATTTCAGATCATGTCCTGCCGCAGACTTCATTTCAAATCTGGTGCTGAAAGCTGTCCTGGGGGCTCAGTTTTGCGTGAGGTATTGACATATTAAGGGCTCCATCAGACAACGGCTGCTGCTGCTTTTAAATCGCAAATAAATTACTCTCCTCAAAACACTATTACTCGTCTGAAAATGAAAACTCACTCATTGTGACTGTCTCATATCAGGTAAAAAACTGGAGAGAATTAATTAACCTTTGTCATTTTAATTGCTTTAGTGACAGCTGTCCTTTGGAGCTGGAGCTATCCTAATGCACACACTGCGAGCTTGTCAATTACTTTCCCAGTGAATAGATTAAAACGCCGCAGAGGATAGAGTCATTTCATTAGTCAGACTTAATGCCCCCCAGACATAACCAGGTGCGAACACTTCACCCTAAATATGCAGGAAAATGAACAATACTATTAAGCCCATATGAATCGAATGAATTGTGGCAACATGAAATTAAGTTCACGCTCTATTTAGTTCTTCCCCGCCGCTTATTTTCCATTTGTTGTGCCGGGTTTTTTTAGGTAAGGTGCAGAAATTCAAAATATTTTGGACACCAGAACCTGCAGTCTGAAATGTAGGGCACCTGTGTTTCCAGAGCTAATTTCTCTTGCGGATGTTAGCGCTGTCAATTTTTACAGCGCAGGATAATAGCAGACAGCAGCCTCCATCTAATTCTCCCATTTCGCTGTTAGCACATCTATGATTTAATGCCACTCAACCCATCATGAATCAGACAGAAATTACGCTGCTTTCAAGCGTCTTTCAGACAGTTCTCTGCTTCCATCACCAAATGTCTCCAAGCCTCTTCCTTTCACCACAATATGTGAAGTAATTTTCACATTTTTACCAAGCTGCTGAAGCCCTTTCTTCACGTTCTCTGAGGATTTTCACACTCGAGCACGAGGAAAGTCAGGAAAGCTCTCGACTCTCTGGAAATGAAGGTGAATGCCAAAGAGGCTTAAATTCTCAGATTGCTGATGTTACAGAATCACAACAATGCAACAAAATGTGACAAATGCAACAGTTGAAATGCAACATCCTGTTAAGCCTGCCACATGCGGTCAAAGCCCCGGAAAATCAAATCAAAACTTTCATCCAGAACCTGTAGAGTGACTTTAAAAAGCTCAATATAGAAAATTCTAGTGTAAAACCTGACAGTTGTTATTTTGTGGTAATATTTTAGATTAGCACAGTCGTGTCCATTTTTCATATCAGGGGTCAGTGACCTTTACTGTTCACAGAGCCACTTTTGCCCCTAAATAAAACTCAGTGGTGTAGCATCTTTTCAAAAAGGGATGTGAGTTTACTGGGACGAGATTGTGGTAGGGATCACATTACATACTTTATTACATAACACAAATAAAAAGAAAAAATTTTTCCCCTAAATGCCTAAATGAGACCAAACTTTTCTTATTTTAGGTCAGTTACACTTACCAAAATTCTTTATTTTTGCAAAATGTCACCATAATGCAAGAAAGAATCTATCAGAAATGTTGCATGCAATGCAAAAGAAAATCTTACAAAATCATTTTTATTATTATTGCAATAGTAACACAAAATATTGCAATAAAATTCTACTGCTTCTTAGGTAACTGTACGATCAAAAACACAAGTGCTACTCGTGAAAATATACTTTTGAAACATCACCACTAACATTTTAAGTCCCCTTAAGTGTGATTTAACTACATTTAATCATAATTTCAATATTATTGATTGTTTTTATGCTCTCGTGTTTGTTTCACGAGAGCGTAAAGTGAACACCAAGAAGAAAATAATGTCCTCTTTTCTCCCACCATTGCCTTCTCCTCACCAAGTTAAACAAAAATGTTAAAAAGTCATTACAATGCCGCTAAGGAGGTCTGATGAACGACTTAGTCGAGCTGCAAAGTCAGATTAAATTGGTGCCATCATTAACTACAGCTGTGAAGTGTTTTTTCTTGTCTCTGAATGCAAATGAAGAGAGACTTTTCTCAGTGTTACTTGAGGTGAGATGGAATATACATGAATCTAGACATCAGCTATGCTCTTTACTACAATAAATCCTTCAACATGACTGAATCACTGACCCTCTGCAGCTACGTCACTAAATCATCCAGGCGCCATGACGGAAATGAGAGACAGGAGTATTGAACAGAGCGACTGAAATTGTTTTCTAAAGTCGTTTTTGCCAGTTTATTCATGGCTTCTACTTGTTGGAGTCGAACCCATTTGTCTGTGAAGATAACAGAACCTGGTTGGGGCTCATAGACGGAGGTATTTACTAGTGATGGGTAAATGAGGGATCATGTATCGTTTCGACCCATAGCAAAACTGTATTGATACTGTGTCGATACCGTGTCACTGAATACTGACACCTGCTGGACATTAAAAATCCCTACAGGCAACGTAGTTGACAGACTGATTTGATGACCTAGTCCAGTGGTTCCCAACCCCCGGGTCGCACAAGAAATATTTCCGTTTTATGTATTATTTGAGTCTGGAGAATCTTTTATTTAGATGGACCGTCTCATTGCACAGAAACAAGCTCAGGGCTCCATTAGTCGTTATAGTGAGTCAAAATTTTCACGAAAGTAAAATGTTCGTTTTTGTGGCCCATCTATCTAATTTTGAAGGGATATGTAAACGTTACCATAGCGACCAGAGTCAGAGAGCGTTGCAGCAGTGGAGAGACGAGATGAGAGGAGTAGAGATTGTGAGTTTTAGGTCTGGTTCACACGGCACGATTTTAAAATTGTTGGCCGATTTTCCTGACCTCTATGACCACAGAGCCGATAAAAGTCCAACAGGTTCGATCGGTTCGTGTGTCCAGCCACACGGCAGGAGCAACACACAAGAACAGTTTCCACACACGAACATCCCGGTTCCAGAAGAAAATCCAGTAAAAAACCCAACATACCATGAATTTAGAATAAACAAACACGATGACGATGTAGAAGCAGCAGTGATAGTTTGTCTCATTTTAAGCGATAAAAGACGAAACAAAAAGAAAAGGCGTTTGATAAAAGAGGTGGGAGCAGCCGCTCTATTTGCTGCACTGTGATTTGGAGGCGAGTTATGTTTTTTAGTAGTTAACATTTTTAATTTAATAAACATAACCACATATAATAAACATATATAAAAATGACCTTTCCATATAGTAATAAACATTTCCACATATCACCTCCGATGTCCACAGGACTCTCAGTTGCCATGTCAACTGCAGGATGTTGTAAGATTGGCATAAAGGGAAAATCGGGGCAAAAAAACCAAACAAAAGAAAAAAAGCTTTAGCTGGAACACCAACATGCAGAAACATTATCTGGCGGGTAAATGCATCCCGTTGACAGATTCGCTTCCTTATAAACACAGTTTGGCGCGCCTGCGTCATTTCGAAACTGTTCCTGTATCGGTCACGTGACTTGTTGAAAGCAAGACGCGCACCGACACGGGTTTTATGGGCTTGACACATGCGTCGACGCATCGGTGTTACCGGACCCATCCATCCATCCATCCAACAGTTGCCATCAAGCTAGCTTAGAAACCGAGCCGAAGCTCCTCCCTCCTGACGTGTTGATCAAATTACCGACTTTACCTGAATTCACAGCACATTATTTATGTCACCATGTCATAAACAGCAGGTGATCCTTACATCGGAGCAACATTAAAAACGTACAAAAGACGAGATGCTAACCAGGTTTTTTCATACATGCTAGGCTACGTGACGTTGCGGCACTGTCTCCATGGTTACCAACGGTTAGACGCGTACCTTCTCCATAGTGCGATATTTGATATGTTTCTAATCATACTTATAAAGTTTATGAAAATTAATCTTCTTACCTTAACTGTTCACTGCCGTTAATTATTATGATTGAGCTGCTATCCATCGCCGCCATCTTTCCTCGTTAAAAGTTAAATTATAAATTTGGTTTCTATCACTGTCTGTTTGTGCAGCCGACCGCGCAGCACCCTATGACCATTTTAAAGTGAAATCTAGTCTTTTTTTAGACCAGCTTTAAAGGAGTGCATTGGTTGTTTTGACGTCCGTCAAGGCGGAGTGGGCGGGGTTCTGAAGAGCGTGACGTCACGCGCAAACTGAACGTAACACTTTGCACAATGTGAACCTTTCAGGTATTACACCGTCCAAAAGTTTTGGGGATCAGAAACTTTTTTGTTTGTTTTGTTTTGTTGTTTTTAACAAATCTGAGACAAGGCTATATGCACTTTACTTAAGAAATAGTTTGGGTTATGGATAAACATAGAAGATGTCAATAAGCAGTAGAAATTCTAGGAGTAATTACCTCAAGTTAAAAAAGATAAAATTTCTCTCAACTTCTTATTGACTGCCTTCGCCCAACTCAAGTAGCTTATTAAAATTCTATAAAAGAAATAAGAATAAGGATTAAGCATTGATTCAAATCATAATTAGATTCTTAGAACAAAAGAGGATAAGAGCATCATTTTACTTATTGATGTTGCGCTCAGTTAAGAGAGCATATTTAAAAATCTTCAAGAGAGGCTGATTTTATAAACATTAGTACACAGAAATATTACATAAAAAGGCAAAAACTACTTCATCAGCTGGTCGCAATTATTCAGAGATTCATATATTGTCCCACATAATGATAGCAAGTTAAAGTTTTTTGTCATATTTTTGGTGGAATGGAGGTTATGAGACCAGACACCAGGGTATTGATGGCAAAGATGTGTTTGCTTTTCAAAATGACACAAGATGTAAGAGGATTACGCGGCTCATGAATGTGGGCCGTTTCTATCCTCTTATTTATCACTTCATCCACAACAGGCTGCCACGCCACACAAAAGGCTGATGTTCTCCCGCCTGAATAACTCGGATCACAGTTCAGATATGAGAAGAAAAAGCCTTAAACGCGCCTCTGATCACCTGAACGTATACGTGTGGCGGGCGATAAGCCCCAACAATTAGGCCGCTTCACAAGCAGCTACACCTCTGATGAAAAGTGCAACTGGTTGAAAATCTATTTTTACGACTCTGCGCGCTGTCAGGGCAGGTTCGCTGAAACAAAAGCAGGACAGGATGATGATTGCTGATTATCATCTTGTCAGGAATAACACTGAAGTACAGAGCTAGGTGATGCTATTTATACTAGTGATAAAAGAACAAACAGATCATTTTCTCCATCATTTACATGCCCTGATTGGAAGTGGGAAAAAATAAAAATAAAAAAATCTCCAAGGTACGACACTTAATCGCCACAGCATCTGGTTGTGCATCACAACTTCAAGGCTTTGCAGCCTGCATTCATTTTAAGAGCCCATACAAGGAGCTGTCTACATGATGAGTAGGGCACCTTTCCTTGTCATAGCCTAAATATATAGAACAGTTTTCCTTCACCGTCCTGCCTTTCAAACAGGTCGCCAGGTAAAACAATCAGGGCCGGCTGGTGTCGGCGCTGACGCTTCGTTTGCCGTTGATTTATATCTTAAACAACCTCTCCTGGTGCTTCCACTGCTAAAGGTGAGATGCACAGCCAGTGTTGGTGACAGAGATTGACTAGGCGCGGTGGCAAGAGGGAGGAATGATGCGGTTTTAAAAAATGCATCACCATTAAATCAAAGAGTAACCTTGAACGAGCTCAGCTGACGCCGGCTGGGTGACACGTTCTGCCCTCGGTGCTCGGTCACATTCGGACAAGATGGCGGTCCAGTTCCTCGATGACCAAGGCCACGCGTGCTAACGTTGTGTCCCAGTCAAAGTAACATTAACTTAGAGAAACAACTGCTGTAGAAGAAATGCACACATACATTTTCACAATAAAACATGTTTTAGTCTGTGTGGTGTATTGCCCAGAAGCCACAAAAATATATCAACACTCATCTGGTCATGCAGTGCATGGCAGGTGAGCCCAAGGCAGCCATGAAGGAGAAGCTTCTGGAAGCAAAGCTCTCAATGAAAAGGTGGATTCTGAAAGGCCGTTGGTGGGATTACCATCAGCTCTGCAGGTGGTGCCTGGATCCTGCCGGCAGGTATTGGATTCTCGAACAAATCCAGTGGGACGAGTTCATTGTTCTGAACCCGCCGAACAAGGACAAGCTGTTTGAAGAGGGCAGCAGCAGTGGCAGCAGTTGCCGACAAAGCAGTCTGCTCCTCCACAGCAACGGAGCCAGTGGCCTCCGCCGTGCAGGAGGAGCGATCTGCAAGCACACAGAGCTCCAAGACTCAGACGGGGTCCGCAAGTCCATAAAGGAGATGGGTCTGTACAAGAAGGCAACCTTTGACGACCCCCTTCTCCAGAGCTACCAGGCCCACTTGAAAGGGAAATTAAAAATAGCAAATACCAAGCAAGAGATATGAGTGCCAGAGGGTGCTGTTCAGGGCAGAGCCTGACGTGAAGCGCATCGACAAAAACCTGGAGGACGGCCAGCACGTGACGGAGGAAGAGAAAAACAGATTTCATTATTACTGCGAGGCAATGCTTCTCCTGAAGCTACGCCAGAGGCCAACGGTGGCAGAACACCTGACCGCCAAAGAGTTGGTGTAACAAAGTTGTTATGGCAGCTACGTGATCGTGGTCCACCGAGCAAAAGCAGCAGGAAAGCCGGCTGCCTCCTTTGGGCTGAACGAGAGCGACGCCGCTCTCTTCCGGCTGTACTTTACTAAAGTCAGGCCGTGCAATCTGCGGAACAGGGATGTCCCAGACCACTTCTTTGTCCATCACCCATTCAAGCATCAAGAGAACCCAAGTGAAGCTGAGGCATCTGGACAAACACTACCATCTGCCGACAGTCAGTAACCAAGACCTGCTGAAGATCGTGGTCCGGGAAGCGACTCTTTGGACGGCGGATGTGGCAACTCGGCTCCAATCGTACCTGGGACTGTCTAAGGTTGCGGCTGAGGCCCACCTGAGTACGCAGCAGGTCGCAGAGGTGTGCTGCCACCTGGAAATTCTGGCGGACTCAATGGACGATGCCCAGAGACGCAAACGGCGCAGGCGAAGATCTGAAGAGGACACAGATCTTTCTGAAGGCATTTCCTGTCACACTAGATGGTGCGTCCCAATCCACTTTACGTGGAGGGATCTGTCTTTTCATTGTTTTTTGTCCCAAGGAACATCGGCAGAAGCTGCATCCAGGATCTGCTAGGGCCCAGCGTCTCCTGGAGGAAATACTGAGACTACTAAACACTAATGGAACAAAAGCAAACAAACACAGACCTTATAAAAACAGCTATTTTAATCTTAATCTTATATTTATGCACCTTTTTAGAAACTAAATTTCATTTTATACCTGCTGGCTCCAACTCACCAGCTCAGAGTGAGACGCAGCTGCGCAAATGGAGAAAGAGGTGTGTCACACTAATTACCGGCCCCCTCGCAACAAGTAACATTAGGAACCATCAACTTGATAAAAATAAGAAAATTAGTATAAAAGTGATAACAGTAACAGTTGGTGGCTGGCTGATGTTTTTGATGGCCAAACATCAGCCAGAAAGCACTTGAGAAGTCTGCAGTCCTCGCCTGCAGAACCACTCCTTTATCGAGTGTCTTGCAAATTGTCAATAATTTCCCTCTGTTGTCTACAGCATGTGAAATTGATTATCAGTGTTGCGTCCGAGTTCCTAGACAGTTTGATTTCACAGAACTTTGATTTAATTGAAGTTATATTGTGTTTACGTGTCCCCTTTATTTTTTTGAGTATTGTACATAAAATGTTTAAAACATTTAATTAGCATAGAAAATGTAACAACGGAAAACATAATAATTCAAAGTAGTATTAACAGATTGACTAACTGATAGATTAGTCAACCATCAAAATAATTTGTTGCTGTGAAGAAAATCAACATTTGTTAACTTGTTGCCCTGATGTCAGACCAGCTGATTTTTCCTCGTCGTCTCTCCATTTCTCCTGACATGCCAATAGAAAAAGCGAAATGGTTTCCACGACAGAAGCTTTTTTATAATAAGAACACACCAGATGTGCATATGAAATTACTTTTATTATTCTTGCTCACTGCAGGACTTACTCCCAAAGCTAATAAATGGGTTTTAGCAAGCAGACTAACAAAGTATTAGAGAGCAGCCTAAAGGGGGAAAAAATTAAAACCCCAGCGGTCCTTCAGCTACAACGACTGAACTTTACATATTACTTGTTCATGCAGATTACTAAATCAAGGAACTACATTTATTTACGCTTTTTAATAAAGCGCCACAGCCTCAGAGGAAATTTTTTATTGAGACGACTGGTGGGGAGACTGCGCTGCTGCTGGGAGCCACAAGTGAACCTATATTTTCAGAGCAAAATGTCTTCTAGGCTGTTATGGTACACATAAAGCATGTGGACTAAGAGATGTAGTGTGCATACAAACATTAGAAATAAAACACCTTCCAAGCAAGAACTCCCCGCTTTCCAATTTAGTTTCTGGGAAGAGACTATTATCAGTATCCGACTTGTTTTTTTTTAAACTTCCTCCACATTCATTGAGACATGTCATCCATCTATCTCAGCCTCGGGGTCCAGAAGCTCCTCGGCCATGAGTGCCTGCTGCGGCGGGGCTGTATTTCAGCATGTTGAAGTGCATGGAGAATTCCCATGAAGGGTAAGGGATTATGGATTTTGGCCTCTAAGCTGCCTGGATGCCCAGTGCGGATGTCTCTGAGCGTAGTAATCTTCAAACAGCACGCAGAGTGATGAGTGGGCACCGAGGAGTTCTACTCAGGATCTAAATGTGTTCCACCGAGTTAGAAAGAGATAGAAAAAAAAGAGCAAGAGAGGGGGGAAAAAAACCCATTTGATGCAGAAATGGAAAGGATCGACTCTGTGGCTCCTCGGGGCGAGAGACACTTTTGATCCTGTGACCTGTTTTGAGCCTAAAGTCTGCGCTGAAAACTGCTGCGGAGCTGCAGATCGCTTCGGAGTGGTGCAAATGTAAATGCCACGGTTCCTCATCACTACACGCAACTGCGGATGGAAAAAGTCAATTGAGCAATTTTTGGGGTCATGCCAGGCACCCCAGGAAGAGCCGCTCATATAAACGGGTCCCAGAGAAATGGCCGCTGTGTTTCAGGGTTCCTCATGTTAAAGGTGATCCATTATGCTTTACGGGTTAAGATGGTTTTATTCGCCATACAAAACACGTTTATTACATTACTTGTACAAAATCAAACTTATATCATGAGACTCTGCCCACTTTGAGCAGCTGTCTTAGTGTGTCATCACTTTAAATCCTCACTGTTTAAGGCTGGAAACAGATGCACAATTATACAACTGCACAGCTTTGAAAAGGCAGAAGTAGAGCCTCCTGCACAACCAACAAGAATACAGCAAGTGTTTTTTGATTTGTAAGTGAACAACAAAACATTTGTCTTTTCCACAGAGTTGGGTAGAGTACTCATAGTTGTACTCAACTAAAAGTAGCTCTAGTTCAACATATTTTTACTCAAGCAAAAGTAAAAAGTAGCCTTCCAAGAAATAAGAGTGAAAAAGTATGTGGTAAAAAGTTTACTTAAATACTAAGTAGCATATCAAAACATCAATTGTTTAATATTCAAAAGTTAACAGACTGATCTAAATATGACGTTATGTGGAAATGATGGTATTTTAAGGACCAAAATTAAAGTAACAAAAAACAACAAAATCACGCAAAAGACACATTTTTCCCAAATCAGTTTCTTTCAATATAAGACTTAAGAATTTGTGAAAATCTGCAGGTGTGTCTGTATTTAGTGATTTTTTTTGTTGTTGTTAAAATAATCAAGCTTGTTCTTCATTCAGTGAAGTTACACCCAGTGGGTAGAGTATCCAAAATTTTTTCACAAAAGTAGTGATACTTTATGATAAAATTACTCAAGCGAAAGTAAAATAAAATTCAGCGTTGTAGAATTACTCTTAAAACTAAATTTTTCCCCAAAAAATTCTCAAGTAAATGTAACTAGTTACTACCCAGTTCTGCTTTCCAACAGCCATTGTACAGCTTATATATCGGTAAAACCAGCTGTCCAAATGGGCTGGAACTCAGCTGGGGTTGCTAGGTAACAGGCTGGGTTTCACTGGGGTTATTAGGCATCTGCTTATTTATGACATTAAATCCCAGAGGTTTTTGAAATGGCTCGTTTTCTAGACGCCAAAAAACATTAACTTATTGCTAAAAAAAAATGGCCAGGTGTTTTTTAAAGTGTTTGGTCTGTTTTTAGAAGCAGTAGAGACCAAAATGGAGGTACAAAAACATGCAAAATGTGAATTTTTCATAATCATCATAAGGCTTATGAGGTGGAATAATAAAAACACGCCTCGTTATATATAAAACCTCTCAAGAGTGAAACAGCAGAAACTCCGAGTTAGAAAATGTCAGAGAAAATCAATAGTGACGTATGTCCCTGATCAATATCTGAAAGGAATTTCCCTGACTCTGTCTTGATTGAATTAGATCCCCTCAAAAAGCATCACTTAATTTAATACCCTGATTGGTTCCTGCCTTATTCAAGTGAACTCAAATTGCTTTAATACAATGCAGGACCTGAACTTAAGATTGGAATTGGACAAGGAAGATCAGATAGGTTCAAGGACACAGGCATTTAGAGAGATTACGTTCGCCTTTCGTTATAGCCACTGTATCTTCCTGTTTGTATCAAAGTCCTTTAGATGATATCGCAAGTCACGGTTGGGAGCTGTGTCGAAAAACTTCCTGCAGCAAATCAGGAGATATTTTGAAGTTAAAGATGCAAAACACTGCAACAACGACGTGTTTTCTGAGAGCGCAGCGGATGAAAACAAGCTGCATTGTACATGACGTGACCTTCGGCGGCTGAAGGATCAAAGGGTTCAACATTACCTCAGTGATAATCAAATTAACTCTGCAAAGCTTTACACAGAGCTCACTTTCCAACTATAAATCCATAACCTGCTGTTTAAATGTACCTCACGGTAACTGCTCAGAGAGCTGTATGCTGCTCACACACTCCTCAAGACTCTGCAGCACAAATACTGTCCAAGGCTACAAACAGGTACATCAATTTGGGAGCTTGACAAGAAATTCCCCTTTAGGTGACAACAAAATGTACATGCCATTAGATCAGCTGCAGTATACTGTGATGAAATAAATTGAAGCCAACAGATGAAAGCTTGGGGCCCCAAACACCAAAGAGAAGACTATTAAAGGTGTTTTTCCACTTCCTTTGTGCTACACTGCCATCTTTTGGTCAGAAACAGAACTGCACCTCAGTTGAGGTCTGATTGAAAAGAAAATCTAGTGAGATTTTTTAATGGATAATGTGCTGCTTCTGATTTTCTAGTGAATTTTACAGCCTTTGCTACCTTCTTACAATTTATATCTTCCAGTCATGAAATGTGTGAATTTTGTGTTTTGCAACGTTCACACATTCAGGTTCGCTATATGGTTTTTTCCTAGTTTAGGATGTTTCTTTACTTCCCTCACCATCGTCCACATTATGTGGTAGCCAGGGCCGCATTCAGGAGAATAAGGGCCCTGGGCTGGAGCCGGTTTTGGTGCCCTATAATTTATGAAAATTACAGAACATTATTAAGTAGCGCTGCACATTTACAGGCACGAACTAAAGGATTGTTGGTTTAAAATGTCTGGCAGATGAATTACGTTGGTCCCAAAACTGTGATAATTTTCAAATTACATATATTATTGTGTTTAAATTTTAAAGGGGAAATATTATGTTTTCCAGGCACATTGTGATATAAAATGGCACAATCAAGTAACTAGGTTACCTTCAGTTGTTTTAAAAATGCTATATATCTCAAATATCACTTAAAAGAAATTAGACTTTGTAATTATACGCATTGAAATTGGGCCTTTGTCACTTTAAAAACTCTGGCTCTTTCTGAAACTACGCTTTTAGGAAGTCATCACGACAGCTCTCCTCTACCAACCTTCCAACAACATTTTTACCAGTGTTTCACTTAGAAGTAGCTCCTATAATGACCTCAGCAGATCCTCAGTTCAACCAGGTGTTTGCTAATTGCTGCTGGCTAGTCTGAAGGAGCAGAGTGGGGGAGTCAGAGAATGACTGCTCTGTGAGGCGGAAGCTCAGACGTTTGGAAACTGCAGCTCAGAAGAACTGTGCCACGAAGGCTGAGCTAGATCCAACCAGGCGTTTTGAACAGCTGAACGGTTGCCATGGAGATTTAAGGATTTCTCAACCATGAATGGAAGAATTAAGGCAAAAATCAAGGTATGTTTTTGATAAAGGAATAGCATTATAATATGAAGTAAAGCTTAAAAATGGTTGGTAAACATCAACAATGCACACCAAATATTTTGGGGTTTGGCTGCCCCCAAAAACTCTGAGCCCTGGGCTACTGCCACTCTGAGCATTTTTTAAAGTCTGGTTCTGGTGGTGGCAATGAAAACTATGGTCAAAGTCCAGGTTTGTTTGTCACTTGTTCACTCCACTCTGAATTTATAAAAGTGTTTTTTTTCCCTCTTTGTTATTTTTTTCTGGATTTAAATATGTTTTAAATCATATTTCTAAAAAATATTCCATGGGTACCAAAGCTTATAAAAGCGATACATGAAAACCTATTATTTTTGTAAGAGTAAACGTTTAAACTGTAAATGCAGAGTTGTGATAAGAAGTAAAATCTAGTTTAAAAGTTAGATTAATTTTGTTTCCACACATCATAGTGCTATTCTACTTTTCTAGAAAAAAAAAAATCAATCGCCATATACTGATTGCTCCTTTCACTTTGCTTATACAAGCATTTATTTGATTTCAAATGACTGGATTGATTCCTTTGCCCACTCTGGGGCATTACAACATTATCTGTGGATCAGACAGAAGCTTTCAGCTGAACCAGGCTGGAAAATGTATGGAGGTAATTATGGAGGATAATGTTTCACAGTAACCTTTAGTGAGACGTCACTGTCACTAAGAACGGATTCTGGAGAAAATCTGGCAGCAAACAGCAATGTTTGGCTGTTCATGATGGCCAGATTTTCTTTCATCACATATTTTTATACTGTTAACATAGAAAAACGTTTTCTTCCAATCACAATCCCCCAAAATTAAGGAAATCGGAGCCCAGAAATCAACTGGTTGATAAATCAGTTGGCCTATAAATGTATCCTATATTATACATGTATATAATGTAAACAGCCCTGCCAGAGATGCAACAAGTTTATAGCAGGTGTGTGAACGATCTATTGATCGGGCTGCTGATTGCAGACGGTCCATAATGTTAGCAGAACTAGAGGGCCCCAAAACCACATTTCGCTTAGGGCCCCATGGAGGCTTGTGCCGGCCCTGTCCTTATATAATAGACTATAATTAGCCCAATATTAACTGGGCTAACAATAGACAGGCTATTGGTTCTGCTAGCATGCACAGTTATCTAGCCTGTTAGCATGCTAAGATGTAAAACATTAACATCAGCAATGGAGTGGCGCTTCTTTCCAAACAACAAAACGTCTTTCTTGTAGACAGAACTGTGTAGAAGTGACACAGAATGTGTAAAAAATAATTTTAAAAATGGGTAAAAGCGCCTTACTGTGATCATACAGTAAACTGTAGAAACCCTTCATATGTAAAAACTAGAAGTTGTAAAACTGTTCTTTACCTTCAGAGTGGTAACCAGCAGCTTCTGGTCTTTGCATACAGGAAACTCAGAGCAGATGAGAACTGTAAGAGAAACACAGAAAAGATACATTGTGGAATATATGGAAGCCCGTTTCTGCCACTTTGTTAAAAAAATAAAATAAATTATCTCAAAATAATGAGATAGTATCTCAAAATAATGTCAATAAATAAATAATGTATAGTAATTTATTTATTTATTTATTTATTTTTAACAGAGTGGCAGAAACGGGCTTCCATAGGAATAAATAAGAGGTATAAAATAAAGCTACTAAATTTGTCTAATAAAACCACAAGGTATGGATCTGTTCTACACACCGTAACTTTAAAACATTCAATATTTCTACACACCTTTGAAAGAAGCGTGAATACGGAGTAATTAGTGTTTGATTTTCTAAAATAAAACAATAGATTTCAGTAAATTGTTCAGCAGTTATTTAGGGCACAACTTTACTCTTAATGCACTTAATGACTAAACTCAGCGGAACTTTATTAGCGTTAAGTTTTATTTAATCACCTGTCCTCGGTTCAATTAGCGACACACCTGCTGCAGATTAACGATACAGTTAACTTGGTCCAATTCAGATTAAACCATTTTAAAATTAATTTTATTTTAAAATGTATGTCTATCCTTAAAACAGAGAATATAAACCTTTAAAAACTCTCACCTGTTGTTGTTCCGTCTTTTGCGAGGATCCACGTGTCGTGGGGAAAGAAGCGCATGCGCAGATGTAATCTTAATTAATGCGGTTAAATTAGACAGCAGGTATGACTGTATGGATGTATGAATTTTTGATTCATTTCGTAGTTTCCTCCCCATTTCCCACTTTTGTTAATATTTTTGCACATTTTCTGATTTCTTCAGTCAATTTTGAAACTACTGTTAAGTAAAAACATGCACATTTTCATTGAAGCAGGTGCAACTAAGTGAAGGTGTTGGGCTTAATTACTTGCATAAAAGTACAAAAGAAAACCGGGGAAAAGGCATATAAAATATATTTTATTATTTAAACTGTTAAGAATCTAAATTCATTTTCATGTTGGCATAAGGCATAATGCAGCGTATTTTATATTTTTTTTCAAATAGTTATTTAGTCTGGAGACCTTCTATTATCCGTTTTCCTCCGCTAAAAGTGCACAACTATCTACATAAATCCGCTCAATGTTGCCATGTTTGCGCCAGACAAACACTCCTGCATTGTGCGCTGCGGTTTGCAGAGTGGATGCAGGATGCGGGGATGTTTGTGTCTCCTCTATGAGGAGGAGGGCAGTGCGCTCTGATTGACGTCAGCTTGTTTCGTGCAGACGGACAATGAGCAGCTGTGTGTACAAATTTACAGAATAAAACCGGGCCTGAAATCCCGGCATCGCTGCTGCTGCTGCTATTTATGCATCGATAGAAGAGATGCGACGCTGCTGTTTCTGCATGCTGCCTTTTCCGCTCAGGTACGTCAGGTTTATGCTGTTACTTTATCTGTGGTCGTTTCGACAAGATGCTCTTGGATAATTCAGAGACATTATGGGCTTCCGCATAATGAGGCTGTTTATTTTATAAAAAATATTTCCAGTTAAGACATTTTACGGTCACTAATGACAAAGAAACGAATAAATGTAGTTTTTAAATGTGACTCTGTTCGGTATTGAGGCTCAACAAAAGATGGTTTAGTGAAATCGCATCATAATCATCATTAACAGGAGTCGTGACGCGCGAGCTGCAGATGACGCTCAGGCAGCAGGGGAAGCCCGACAGGGGGCGCCATTTTTAAACCAATATCTAAACATTTACTGCTGCAATTAACCCTAGTGTAATAATATATATATTTACAGAAAAGTCTCTCTTTACTTAAATATACTACACAGATCTGATCTTTTTGTTCAGAGTATTTTTAAATATGTATAAATAAAATAAAATCCAAAACAAAGATCCTTATGTCTTGAATGAGAATCACCAAACTACCTCCATCTCAGTTTTTACAAATAGAAAAATAGATTGATGTGTATTGAGTAGTTAATATCCTGTATTAATATTTAAATGTATTTATGTGGCATGCGTATAGTCTATATCTGCAACGTTTACAATCTAAAGAGTTATTTTATTATCAGTCCAGCCAAAAAGTTGTTTAAAATCACAAATATCTTGCGACATTTTGAAAATATCTATTTAGAAAATTTCTGGTAATTTGTAACCACCATTTTATTTCTATTTTTAGGAATTAAAATAAAGATAAACACAATTTAGCAAAAAGAAGATGTAAAAAATATTTAAAAAATGACAAGAAGCAGGTCTGCACTAAAAGTATTAGATCTTTAGTTTCATTCTATGTAGAAATTTAATGCATATAGAAAAAAAACTAAAAATCTGTTTTATAACTGAGTTTCTTATTATTTTAAATTTACAAACAATATCAGGTTTTTAAATGTTATTAAAGTCATTGTGAAAGGTCCAAAAAGCTGATAAATTTACCTCTATAAACATCAATTAAGTTTAAATTTTAAATATACGTCAAAAATATGCAAGAAAAAAACCAAGGAATTTTTTAGATTAGTATCAGTAATATTCTAGCAAAAACTTGGATAATTTTGAATTTCAAAAGTTGGACATTTTTAGATTAATTTAATTTTTTTTTTTTTCTAGCAGATTTTTGCCTCTTCAATTTCAGGAATTTCCTTATTTTTTCTAGAAAATTTCTGAGATCAGTCTCAAACTTTCAGATTTTCTTTCTAGCAAATCTTCAACTTTTCAAGCCCAGAAATTTTTATTTGTTTCTGGAAAATTTCTGTTATTAATCTGAATTTTTGGGTGAAATTTAGTCTTTTTTTCTGCAATGGTCCCAGTTTGTCTTTATACTTTCATTTCTTCCCCAGGTCTTCTTAAAAGATGGAGGGCAAACATTTGTGAGTATTCCTCAGTATTTAATGGGTTCTATCACCAGCTGTCGCGCTGATCCAATCCTCCTCTCTTCATAGCGGCTCCTCTGGAGAATACCTGGACCGCTTCCTCCAGAACCGGGACTCATCGGTGGTGAACAAGTTCCAGCAGAAGTTCTGGAAAACCAAGCAGACGCTGATCAGAGTCACCGGGAAGAAGGAGGATGAACACGTGGTGGCGTCAGACGCAGACCTGGACGCCAAGCTGGAGGCGAGTTTCTCAGAGCTGTAAACTGTTAG
Source organism: Brachyrhaphis roseni (assembly GCA_903066815.1). Taxonomy (NCBI): domain Eukaryota; kingdom Metazoa; phylum Chordata; class Actinopteri; order Cyprinodontiformes; family Poeciliidae; genus Brachyrhaphis; species Brachyrhaphis roseni. The sequence continues at coordinate 19,330 of CAEFZY010071911.1, forward strand.
TTGTCACGTGACGTCGCACTCCCGGTAACTTTCCACCTGACAACATCTTAGAGGTCACCGGCAGTTACTATGACAACAGTGAACTAGCCACAATCTTGAAACTAGCTCTCGTCTCGTTCTTTTCTCGCTCATAAACAATATAAATACAACTATTACTCGATTACATTTATTGAATACTCTACCCGCCTCTTTGTAATACTAAGATAAATATCAGTGACATTTACTGTAGTAAACTAGCTAAATGAGCTTAGCTAATGTAGCTTTTAGCTATAAGCTCAGGCTAACATGTAGCCTACGTTTATACAGCTAGGTTACTGCATGTTTAGCCAATCCCTTGCTTTGTGACTGATCTATTGAACTACTTTCAGTTACTATCTTCCAAAAACATGTAGGGCAATTAAACCACTCTGTGTATTATCTAACTTCATTTACATGATGTTATAACTCCTGCTGATTTTACTAATATTTAATTGTATTCTGTTCTTTGTATACTTGTTGTTTTCTAATAATAGTAATTAAACAACAACAACAAAACGTGTGCACATGTTTTGTTGTTGTAAGTAAGAGTAGCACTACTTCTACTTTTACTCAAGTAGCTGTCAGAGAAATAACTGGAGTTAAAAACACTCGAGTCACTTGTCTACCACGATGGTGCTGATCACTTCTGGTTCAGACTTGTTGAACTATGCATTTCATTACTAGTTAGTTATGTATGTAAAAATGTTTATTAAATCTTATCGGCAGGTTTTCCACTCCATCCAGAGAACATGCATGGAGCTGCTGAAGGTCATTGAACAGTACCAGAGGAGGATCTGCTGTAAGTCCAGAAAACTCAAAAATATCAGATTGATGAAACTTAGCCAGTCAACTGTGGTGTATTACTGTTCAAAATACCAGGAACTGAGCAACAGCAACAAAAAGAATAGCAATACTTCAATACAGTTTTTACTCTAGTGAAAGTAAGTAGCATTTCCAAGAAATTACCTCAAGTAATTTGGTAAAAATGCTACTCAAGTATCTTTTTACCAAGTACTGAGTAACTGATCAAAACATCAATAATTTAATATTTAAAAATTATGTCAGACATACCAGAATATGAAGTTAGGTGAAAATGCTAGTATTTTAAGAACCAAAGTTAAAATCATTTATCTAAATGACAAAATAATAAAATATGGCTATATATATATATATATATATATATATATATATATACATAAAATCAGTTTCTTTCAATAAAAACTTATGAAACTTTAACCAAAACTGCAGATGTTTGTGTCTGGTGAATGATTGGTTAAAACATGGTTGTTCTTCATTTAGTGAAGTTACTCACAGTGAGTAAAGTCAGAAGTAGCAATACGTCATAGTAAAATTAGTCCAGTAAAGGTAAAAAGCATAATAAAAATACTCCTGAAAGTAAATATAAGTAGTTAAACTCTGCTTACTAATGCCTACTATTAAACATTTAGTTTGTTTTAAATTTGGTCATCTGGATTCCTTTGTTCCCCTCCAACACTCTTTATATGTTGGCTTATTAAAGTTTTAGTGGCTGGTTTTAATCAGATGGGAATCGGTATTTCATTTTCCTGAAACAACATTTTCATCTTTACTTCTCAGTCCTGTCTCAGGAGGAAAACGAGTTGGGTCGTTTCCTTCGCCTCCAGGGGTCGCAGGATAAAAGCCGGGCTGGGAAGATCATGCAGGCGACAGGGAAATCTCTCTGCTTCTCCTCCCAGCAGAGGTAGCATCACATATTCTGACAGTATACCTTCCTGGATCATTAGATTTAGGGATATAAATGTCCACAAAATCCTTCACATAAAGATACAAGAGCCTAACATGACGCAGATGTTCCCAAAAAAAATGTTAGCCACTGAAAAATAAAACAAATGTTCAAGATGGCCACCACGGTTGTCGTGTAAAATGTATTTATTTTTGCAGTAAAATCACCAATTAGATGATTGGTGATTACTTGTGTAAACAGCGAGTCCTCAGTTTCAGTTTGGTATCTGACTTTGTTTAGTATTATCACTTTAAATTTGTACAAAAAGGAACAAAGTCATAAAATTATGGCAGTGGGTAGCATCTTTTGGCAATAATTGATTTAATAGGCTCAAAAATGGCGGCCATCTTGAGAAATGGCCGTCATCCTGAAATTCAAGTGGCTAATGGACAAAACCTGAGAGGTGAGCATGCAATTTTTTATGCTTGTATCCACATTAGAACGATTTTTACAGTAATATGCTAACTTATCAGGGGCCTAACAGGTTCAAATCCCTCTGGTAGACCTCAAAAAGCCAATCAGTGTCATAAAGTTCAGGATATTGTCAAATAAACATAGTTCTTGAATTATAAACCTCTGGAGGCTCGATTTTGAGGACAGCTCTTCTTCTTCTTCTAGGCTGGCTCTGAGGAAACCTCTGTGCCGTCTGTACCAGGAGATCGAGACTTTCCGTTACCGGGCCATCTCTGACACGTGGCTGACGGTGAATCGGATGGAGCAGTCTCGGACCGAGTACCGCGGAGCCTTGCTTTGGATGAAGGACGTCTCTCAGGAGCTCGATCCGGACACGCACAAACAGATGGAGAAATTTCGCAAGGTTTGTCCTCCACATAAAAAGGTCTAGGGAAATAAATAAACATTTATTTATCAACTAGTTCACAGTAATTAGCAATATCTACAGGATTCTGGAGTGGAGTGACCAGTGAATATCTTTCTTTGGGTCTTTGGCTGCATTTAGGATTGGTCTGTGGGCCTTCAGAACAAGATCATTACATTTTTTGCACAAGAGATTTTAGTCTGTCTGGTCAGTTCTGCATACAGTTTTGAAAAGCATTAGTAGAGGCTCCTGCACAGTCAACAAGAATGCAGCAAGTGGTTTCTTAATGGTAAGTCAACAACAAAAAACTTGTCTTTTCCAGCAGCCATTGTACAAATCTTGAGATGAATATCAGAAATTTTATAGAAAAGAACTTGGAAGTTTCTGAGCTTAAAAAGTTGAAAATTTGCTTGAAAAAAACTTTGACTTTTTTTTTTATTAATCTCAGAAATTATAATGAGAAGAAACATGAAAGTTTCTGACTTTTGAAACCCAGAAATGCCCAAGCTTTTCTAATTAAATTTCAGAGAATAATCTCAAAATTTTATTTTTTTCAAGCACATTTTCGACTTTTCAAACTCAAGAACTTTCTTGTTTTTTACCTAGAAAATTTCTGATATTAATCTAAAAATTTCTGTGATTTTTGGGGGGGGGGAAATTTGCTCCTCTTCTTTTCTACCAACAACGGCCCTAATGCGCCATCGTAGAGTTGACTCCCAAAACAGAAAACTTTGCATACAGTAGATGAGCTGAACAAAGCCTCTATCAGATGTTTTCAACTCATCTTGTAAAGAAACAAGTTTCAGATTCTGTTTTCATTCACCACTAGAGGGCAGAACTCACCCAAAAACCACAACCAGTCAGCACTTTGTCCAGTTTAACTTGTTTATTTCTCCTTTTTAATTAAATCTTAGGTTCAGGCTCAGGTTCGGACGACTAAAAGCAGCTTTGACAAGTTAAAGAACGACGTCTGCCAGAAGGTCGACCTGCTGGGGGCGAGCCGCTGCAACCTGCTCTCACACATCCTGACCACATACCAGGTTCCTCTCATCTATTCAGCTCTAATCAGAAAACCAATGGGAAACTGAATTAAACAGAAATGATCTGTTTCAGACGACTCTGTTGCACTTCTGGGGGAAAACGTCTCACACCATGGCGGCCATACACGAGAGCTTTAAGGGCTGCCAGCATAATGAGGTTTCCACAGTGAAGGTCAGAGTTTTTCCACGAGGAAAAGAATTAGAGGCAAAATAATAAAGAACCTGATGAGTTGGGTTGTTGTTTACAGGATTCCATGGACAAAAAGATGGAGGAGAAAACACCGGAAAGGGAAACAGAGGAGAGAATAAATGAGACAAATAATGACCAGCAAGTTTTCCATTTTGTTTTTACTCTTGATCACATTTCAGGGGAAATATGCTAAGAAAAACTGTTTTTACAAATTCAGATGTGGCACAATTATTAGTACATCAGAATATTTCTTTAAATAAATGTAAATGAACTGAATTTCTAGGAATTTATTAATCACTTCCTGTTTGACCGGAGCAACTATAAATCTTTACTGATGTGCAGATTGAAGATAAAATGTTTCTATTATTTTTTATGCTTCTTTATTGATGATGTCAACAAATGTGTGTAAATAGATACCAAAGCTCTTCCTTTATATCTGAAAATTACTCTGATATTCTGCTTCTTAATTTTACAGACTAATCTCATTAGGACAAGAAGAAAAAAGTGAACAGATGAGAGAAGGTAAAATATGTTCACCACTCCTGCTTTTTAATTTTTTTTACTTATTTTTTATGTTGTTGCATCACCAATTACTAATATATGCTTCTACTTTATAGATGTTGCCTTAATAATAAGAGTTGATGGAGTAATGTTAACTCTTCAATGCTCTGATTATTAGTGTAAACACATATAATAAAGCAATAAACTAATAATTGCATTTGTATCAACATTATGTGGTTCAGAAAGCAGAATGTATTACATTTTGACAGCAAACTCAGGTGTTTTTGTCATCAGAATGTCATTTTCATGCTTTACAAATAAACTACTGACCCTGCTAGTATATTTTATATATTGTTTGTAAACTGAAAAAATGAAATTATCAACTACAGCAGAGAGTAGCTTATACTTAAGAGTAGCACTATTTCAACATATTTTTACTCAAAACAAAAAAAGGCCATCCAGTTGGTAAAAAGTCTAATCAAGTAAACAATGTAATATTTAAAAAATTACATCATCAAAATGGACCAAAATATAAAGTTACATGAGAAATGTTCGTATTTTAAAGATCAGAATGAAAATATCTGACAAAAATATTTTCCCAAACCATTTTCTTTCAATATAAAACATTAATAAAAACTGTGCGTCTGTAGCTGCGTTTCCATTACAAATGTTAGAAACGCAATTAAAATCACACGTGAATGTTTGTTCATGTGATAAATCTTTAAAAACCATTAAAAACTTCCTGTCTTGTAGTGGGTTGTTCCAGTGGTGACATTCGGTTTTTGATCATGTGACTCGTGTGATGCAAAATAAATCAATTTCTATACGGCTAAAAAAAAAAAAAAACACCTTTTTTATTAAAAAATGAATTAGCGTGTTTCTAATAATCAAATTTATTTCTGAAATGTCAAATTGTGCAACTATGTGGTCAATAGAAACAGATCTTGTGTCTGGTTAAGTTTTGTTAAAACTAGTTTGTTCTTTATTTACTGGTAGAGTATCCAGATATTTTACTCCAGAAAGAGTAACTTGATAATAAAGTAAAGTGTAATACTCCTATTAGTGTATTTTTGCCAAAAGTAAATGTAACTAGTTACTACCCGTCTCTGATCTAGTAATTAAGCTGATTAAAAAGATTGTTTTTTCCTTTCTCAGAGTTGGATGGTGAGGAGGACAGTCTGGCTCTGCTCAATGAGATCCTGGGCGGTTTGTTTGTGGACGATGTTTCCCAGGAATGGACCAAAGGGTCCGGAGACACGGAGGCCAGCGCCGGTCCGCCCGACGCCCAGCAGCAGGAAAACTCGTTCTTTTTGCCGTCACAGCTTTTGGACCAAAACATGAACAAGTCTTCTGCCTCAGGTCAGAAAACAACCAAACCTCTGATTGTGCAGTTTGATTTCCTTCAAACTAAAACCTTGTGGAGTGATTAAAATGCAAGCATGCAGAGAAGGAATCTAGAGTTTTAGTTTTATTGTCAGTGCTGCAGGATAAACTTTAAAGAAGTGATTTGTTTCCAGTTATATACTTTATGGAAGTTTGTCTCACAAAAAGATCCTAATAAAATAGACCAAAGCTAATGCACCTGGCCTATACTGAGAAATGGAAAATAAAACTAAATTACGAGAACAAAGTTGTAACATACGAGAGTAAAGTTGACATAAGACTAGAATTAATATTATGTCTTTATTCTCGTAATACTTTGACTTTATACTTGCACAAGCTTATTATCGTACTTTTTCTTTCTTTCTTAGTTACTCTGTTGTAATATTGCCCGCCGTCCTCTGGATAATTAGTTCCAAATTAATAAATGCAAACAAATTAAATATTCCTACATAATCTGGAAACATAAAAGTGCCTAAAACAACATTTCAGAGCTGATAAGGAAACTTTTCAGACATTTATCAGATGTGTGGACTGATTTCTCTTTGAGTTGTTTGTCTTATTTTACTTGTGAATCAGACTGGACCGGGATCGTCCCACAGCCAGACTCATCACCTGGATCTGGACAGAACCCCCTAAAGCCAGCGGTGAAAGGTAGGACTAATGGATGCAAGTGGCTTAATGGTTTATTTGATTAAAATTTGTTCTAATCGATTAACTAATAACGTCGAATTAGAACTTCTTTTAGTTTGGCCGCCATCCAACAGAGAGCTGCTGGTCATCCTTAAGCGGAGCGGTTCATTCAGAAACAAAGATGGCGGCCATATCGGTTTAGAGAAACGGACCAGAGTTCGTTGTTGACTGTAAAATCCACTTTATATTTTGAAATCTAAACACTCAACAAGCTCCTCTAGTTATTGTCTCAATATGACGGAGCATTATACAACGAGAAAGAAAAACATGGCGGCAATAAGGACTCTGTTGCGAGTTAAAGCGCTTCATGGAGCAAAGTTTCAGCTTTCCTTCAAGCGCGACCACCGACTGAGTTCTGAATGGGAAATTAAGTGTTTCATATTTTATTCTTTTCATGATTTTTTTTATTCAGCAACCTAATAGTTTTTGTAATATAAATACGTCTAAGTTTAAAACCACAATTTTCTGTTTATTGAGTCAGTATTTACTTCAGCAGACATAAAACAACGTTAAAAATTTAAGGATTTTTTTAAATGCATCATATTATTAATTTTAACAAAATTAATGCTTATCAGTCAACTGACTAATAATCAACTTTATATTAACTCATTAACCGATAACTTGCACCCGTAGCAGGACTGAATTTCGACACTTTGAGAAACAAAGCAAGTTTAAATTTTCATTTTATGACTCAGATGTTTTGTTTTCCTGCTGTGTAGAAACAAGCGGACCATCCAAAGATCTGTCAGCGTGGTTCAACCTGTTCGCTGACCTGGACCCTCTCTCCAACCCAGATGCAATCGGAGCAGCCAGCAGAGAAAACGAGCTTCACACTGCTTAGTTCTGACACATTTAAAAACCACCACCGTTTGTTTTGGCTTCAGCTGCAAACGGTTTCCAGTAGGAGGATAAGCTCTCATCTGAGGCTGGATTTTTAAACTTCTTCCAAACGACTAAAGAAACTAAAGAAACTAACACACAACAATCAAGTCAGAACAAGTTACCATGTATAAAATCAATCACAAATACTAGATTATAACAAAACATAATGCACCAAATTTGTTGCCCTAATAACTGCGTTTCCATTAACTATATGATTGTGTAACTTAACATTTTGAAAATAAATTCTCTTAATGGACACATGCCAATTTAGAAAAAAATAGTTTTTTGATAAGTTTTGATGTTAGATGGTTTGAAATTGGTTTATTGTTCAAAACTAAATTTAAATTTATTTTTTTTTTGCATTATAACAAGTCAAATAATCAACAATTGGATGTTACTACTGATATAAACCACAAAGAAGAAGACAGGAAGTAATATGAGGAAGATGGTACAGCATTTGTTTAAATGACTTATTGTGCGAACAAACTTATTCACACGTGATTTAATTGCATTTCTTATTTAATAGAAATTGCAAAATTGTACTTTTTTTATATTAACGTTTTGCACACACAGAGACTGTCTTGAGGAATATTCCCCATAAAAAATAAACCCTCCATTGCTGTTGTCATAACTCTTAACTATAGATGAAATTCTGCAATTATTCTTCAATTAAAAAGTTAATGTTTCAATAATCTAATTAAAATTTTTAAATTGTATAGTGCAACTTTTAAACTTTAATTTTTATAACTTTCAACAAATAAAAGCAAAGTGTTGATTTGATTAGGGAATATTGTCATCTAATGGTGGAAAATTTTTTAAAAATAATAAAAATAATTTTTAAAAAATCACCTACTGAAACCTTTAGCAAAAAGAAGTGAGAAAATCCAGCCTTCATCAGAACTCTGCTGTATTTTACAGCTGTAAAAGTTAGAAACTGGTCACAGAAAGTTGGTATTTTGATTCTTTATAACCATTATTACAAAAGTTTAACTTTAGCAATTGCTCGGAGATTTTAATCTGGATTTAAACCTGATGGAATATTTAGAAAGTGTTTAATTTAATTTAAAAAATATTCACATAATTTAAGTTTTACAAGGGACTTCATTAATCAAAACAGCGACTCGTGTTGCTATCAGACGCAGAATACAGATCTGTTATTTTTCAGCTTTAATTTTTGTTTTGTAAACTTGAATTTAAGAGTCGTAGAAAACAGTCGTTTCTTCCACTCAGTTCAGGCTTTCAATCAACACAACTTACAGGTTTTTGCACTGTGAGTTTTTGTAAGACATCCAGTTGGTGTTTAAACTGTTTGCTTTATTTGAAGAGATTCCCTCTGTAGTTACATAAACTCATTACTGCATGCTGCCGCTATAATTATACTGTTGGTCATCACTGCTGTATTTCTTTTTCTAAAGTCTTTAGATATGTATTTTCCAGGGTTGCTCCTTTTGGGCAATATTCAGTTTTAATTTTATTTTTTGAGCCAATAAAACAGAATAAGACACTATTTACTAATGTTAATGAAAATGCTGCATCAACAAGAGGAGGAATGTCTTGAGACTGCCGTGTCAAACTCATTCATATTGTGGGCCATATCTATAGCAGAATATATTAATAAAACTTAAAATAGTCAGACTGATCAGTCCCTTCAGGATTTTGAGATTGTTTTTGTGATTACAGATTTTGTGATGCTAATTTAGAAATATTTTTATGGATTTTGTGACATTTGAGCTTCTGTATGTTGGTAAATGTGACTTAAAGCTGAGGCAGCAGTGTGGTAGAAGTAAGAAATACTGCCACCTACGGGTGGGAGTTACAATTGCAAATGTTCGCAAATCTTTGTAAGCCGTCAAAGTTGAGAACCACAATTTTGGAATTTCCATTATATAAGAAACGCAACTGAAATCACACAAATAAGTTTGTTTACGCGATGAGGCGTTAAGAAAACATGCAACGCCACGGTTCTCCAACTACTTCCTGTCGTCATCTCCTTCATGGTTTCCACCAGTGGTAACATCCCGATTTTGATCATCTGACTCGTGATGAGAAAAATTGCTTCCATTGCAGTTTTGCAAAATAAACCAGTTTTGATACGGTCAAACACACCTCATCCTAACGTGTGTTAGATGAAACGTATATAAAAAAGCAGGATTTTTCAAAATTTGCTTGTATCCATTAGGAAAATATTTCCAAAATGTCAGTTTGCGCAGTTATAAGGTAAACGGAAGCACAGCTATACTCTTAAATGTTTTTGAACATTTTTGCACAAAATTACCATTAAACTAATAATTATGAAAAAATTTGGGGATCTATTGATTTTGCGTAAACTGTTAAATCGCAAAAAACTGCAGGGACTGATATAATTTTGCAGATTTTTTTAAAAAAACTGCTTTGATTTGTTTGATAACATAATATTTGAGCACTAAACTTATCCTAAAGTTTATGTGTCTGTCTGGAATCAAGAGGCCCACATAAAAAGCTACGGCGGGCCGGATTTGCCCCCCGAGCCTTAAGTTTGGCACACCAGCCTTGAGATATTCACAGATGCGACTCATTTTGAATCTTGAAGCTACGCATTATTTTAATTTTCCATCATGATATCGACTTTATGAAGAGCCTTAACTTTACCTCAGCCTCTACATGTGAGATGTTACTGAATGCTGATGTTTGTCCATGTGTGTCTCAATGCCCTTTAAAAAGAGAAGACATATCAATTCAAAAAGGCTTTTCTGTTTCCTTTATTGAAAAAAACAAGATCTACACAAAAACATGTAAAACAGGAGAATCAATTCATCATCGCCAACAATGGCAACTACTTCTTTAAACGTTCGGCACATTGAATGGATACGGTCAAAGATTTTGAAGATGCAGAACAGATTTTATTTTTGAGGAGTCGGTCGTTATTTAGATAAATCTCAACTGGGTGTCATCAGCATATGAACTGCAGCGTTTATGTTTTAATATCTAAAACGTGCTGAGAACTCTGCAGTAATATCAGACGTTAAATGGGCGATTTCCTTTACGGAGCCCAAACTATAAAACAAACTAGTGTCGTTTTTCTGCTAAATAAAAATTAATTGCACATTCTTCTGATTGTTTTAAGTGACAAACTTGAATACAGCACAGAACAGTGATTATCTTTTCCTTTCCAATTAAGTGCTTAAGCTTGGGTTTACAAAAAAAAAGAGAAAAGTTTGTGCGTTTCCCAAATTATGCAGCAATGGTTTTATGTTGAGCACTGGTCGTTTTTGCCCCTTTTTTATTCTTATTTTTATTTCTAATAATCCCCTGACAGCCTAATGTAAGGAAATGTTTTTACTCTAATAAACTTCATCAACTCTCAGAAGGTCAGTCCAGGTCAAATCTGTCAATTTTGACCCAAACAGAATTTATTTAAAGCCAGAAAACCAAACAAATCTTGGAATAATGCTACAAATAAATCATAATCAGTCTTTAGATTAAAAAATAAAGCAGGTTAAGAATTTTAAAATGCACCTTTTTGAAACAAAATAACCCTTTTGATTGAAGCCGTCTAGAACAGGAAGGCAACTGTAGACTGAGAATTGATTCTTTTCTTAAAGAAAAACATTTTCAATATAAATATGTTGGGTAGATGTGTGCTTACCTATTGAAAACACAAAAAGATTAAATTAGCTCTTTTCCTAACAAGAACATCTGGAAAATCTATAACTGAAGCAGGATTGCAGATGTTTTTGAGCGTATACCTTTTTGGTAAAAAAATACTTAATATTTTTTTCAGCATTATTTATCGACATTTGTTTTTCTTTTCTATGCATTTTAAATTCTCTCTGATCCACCACATGCACAGCTTTAGCTTCAGTGACGTTTTAGAGTCAGAAAACTAGATTTTCTAGAGTTTGGGTGACAAAGTTTTCAGATTAACCTAAAAGCAGCTAGAACACGATTAAAAAGAGAGACCTGCATATGTGCTCACCTACTACTAATTATTCTGGTTGCAGCTATTTCATGGATACAAATCAACACTATCCATGAACAGGAGCAGAAATTACAACGTCCATCTTAACCAGGGGTGTCCAAAGTGCGGGGCGGGGGCCATTTGTGGCCCTTAGACTGATTTTGTGCAGCCAAATCAGTCCAAATTTGACCCGATGGAGACATTTTATTTCAAATCAAGATAAAATGATTGCTGATGTAATTTTCTTACAATAGAAAATAAATAAAGTTTTACAAACCTTTTGTAATATTAGAATCACATTTTTTCATACGCTTTTTTTTAATGGAAAAGCCAACTTTAATGTACCAAAATCAGCTTTTTTTAATTTATTAAACATGGCAAAATATAGCAAGCATTTTTAAAGAAAATCCTGTTATAACTGAGAATTTTTTTAAATACAGCAAACAAGCAAAATTCCTGTAAAGTTTTGGATCTACGATGAATAATTTCCCCTTGTTACAAAGGGATGCTTGCAAGTAAACTTTACGCTCACATGTCTAACAGTTTGGACGCCTCTGATCTAAAACGCTTCCCTTAATGGTAAAATACAAACTTATACTTTACAGCTTAAAAATATAAAGTAAAATATTCTATTATGCTGACATGTTTTTTCTTGGGTGTAAAAGGGGGAATTTTTGCCTTTTAAATTCACATTTTTTTCACTGGTTTGAATTTTTTTCCTCATCCTATTGTTAAATATTGGGCAGATATCACCCCATTTCTCCATTCTGCTACCATCAGAAAACATTTTTCCAATTTTCCTCCTCACTCAATAAACCACTTTATAAAACTTTATGCACCGAAACAGAAAACCTTGCCTTCAGTTACTTCAGATTTTGAACTGCAGCCAAACACGTTCAGCTTTTTTGTGTTTTTCTTCACTGAAATAGATAAAACAGTTTATTAACAGGTATAAAGAGGGGATACTAGTCTTGAAAGGGGCAAATTGACCCAGAGCCTCATATGACACTGAATCACTTTACAAAAATGAAAAACACACAAACATTCTGGCACAAAAATCGCCCTGATATCCCAAATATGACGGCGTCTGTGACGTTTTGTAGTTTACTTTGGTTTGTGTTTAATATAATTGTTACATAGCTGCAAAATTCTCAAGACAAATCGAAATAGCTTGTGAATTAAGTAACTTATGCGGCTCGTTGTGGAATGTGTTGTAGGCACCTGGAACTGGTTTTAATGTCAAAACCTAAAAAATTCAGTTTGAATTAAACTTACGTTTCCTGGGGATGAAAAACAGAGGACGACATTTTGAAAAACAAAATCTCCTTGTGAGAAAATCACTATAAAGACTCAGGAATGGCAGCACAGCCCCACCACTTGCTTCTTAAACAACCTGAGTTACTGCTAACAGCGGTTGGGCCAATAAGAAGGCGACAGGAAAGTCGTGTGCGTTGTGGTTTCTTGGTCACTGATTAAACAGCTCGTATTTTTGCTTTTTGTGCTTAGCTCGTCCTGTTGCCATGGTGATCACACTGTGTACAGGTTTAGGCCTGGCCTTAAAAAACCCTGCAACTACAGTCAACAAGTACTGCTGCTTCTCATTAACAAAACGCAACAAGTACATTCAAACAAACATATATGTCAGAAATAACAACAACAATAAAAATAAACATGTCTTGTGCCCTTTAGAGCCAAAATGGGGTAAATTATAAGAAATCCCATTTGTGTTTTAGCTTCAACACTGAACAGCTGGATAATAACATGAACACAATGCAGTTTCTGCTGATATTGCATGGTTACAATTCTGGATTTTTTTCTTTTTTTAAATTTTTATTTATTTTGATTTTGATAAGACTGCCAACGCTACATATAATTTAATTATTCAGTTCTATTTATTGCAGAATAAGCAAACAATTTCCTGCTATATGTGACGATGGTAGGTTAGGTTAGTGATGGGAGGAGAGCGCTCAGCAACAATGCCCAAACATCAAGTATTATCCTCAAACAGGAATCCATATCCAGGCCGATGGCGCCCCCTAATGTTAGGATTATCAGAGTGCAATTTTTTTGTTGTCATTTTTTTTTTCCTTTTTGTTTTTAAGCCAAACCACAAGGCTAGATGCAATGTTTTATTTGTAGGTGGTTTGGTCATGAATACCTGAGGACCAGCTGGTGAGGACTACATGTGCTGAGCCGTCTCCTGACTCAGCACTCAGGCCGCCGCCGCTCAGGTCTGCAGAGGACGAAAACGTAGCTGCTGGCTGAGTTGTGAGGCTGCTGCTGCCGTGAAAGCTGGGGCTGATGGGGGAGAACAGGGAGGAGCAGAGGAGTTTGACGGGGCAGAAAGCCGAGCCTCTGGGGATGAAGTTCACCTTGTTTTTGTCAGGGCACGAGAACAGAGGGAAGCCTTTTGATTTGCCAGATCTGAAAAGGACAGAAGTTACTCTTAAATTACAACCTCCTCCATTTTGTTCACAGCAATTTTGTGTTTTTATAAAAGAAATGTGGGAAAATTCCAGATTTTCTGCAACTAACAAATGACTAACAATTAATCAATTACTGAAATAATTGGCAACTAATTTAGTAATCAATTAATCATTAACTGGAGTATACAGACTGTTAAAAGCAAGACAATTTGCTTAAAAAACTATTCAAAGCAGTAATTAAGCCAAACTTTACAGATATAGATATATATATTCATTTAAAATAAAACAGTTTTGTCTGTAAATATGTTTTACAAAAACAGCCAAAACTCAGAATCTTGCTAAATATTTTGTCTAGTTTCTAGTGTAAATATCTTAGTGCACTTGAAACAAGACAAAACTAACAACTCTTTTCGGCAAGTTATAGGAGCTTGTCCTAGTATATAATTCCTTGATACTGATGAAAAACTGCTTGTTAAATTGGTAAATAATTTCACTTGTAACTTGGGAAAATGTCTCGTTATCCTGTTTCTTCTACATGTAATTGTGGCGCAATGCCATGACAAAAGGAAAGCTGCCACACCTTCAAAATGAAGTTGCTTTTTTTTTTTTAAATACACGTTAAAACTATGTAATAATGGAAACGCATCATGATGGTACTTACACCAGCTCATCAAACACTTTGACCCTCTCACATCCCTCTGGAGGTTCCCGTTTGAACATGTAGCTGTTATTTGGTTTGGGCGAAGTGGCGAACTTGGGAAGAGGAGAGCTGCACCCGCTGTCTGAAAACAGAGAAAAACAAAGTAACGCATGGTGAGCAGGCCTGTCACAATACGCAATAAATCAATTAATCGCATGATAATCAATCATTTCTATTTGCGTGATTTGTCATTTCTCTCTTTCTACCAAAAACTGGATGGCAGTCTGGTGTCTTGGTCATAACTAGCCATTTTATGAAGCACAAACACAGACTTCATAATTCATGCACCCCTATGTGTTGCATGTAGTGCAGGGTTGTCCAAAGTGCCGCCTGAGGCCATTTGTGGCCCCCAACTGCAAATCAACAGCAATACAAGTTTTAATGAGGGTTAAATTATTACCAACGTCATTTTCTTACAACAGAAAACGTAAAGTACAGCATAAAGTATTCATCATTTTATAACCAACAGGTTTATCCAGAGTCTTTGACTAAAAAGCTGACTTTGATGCAGAGGAATCAGCTTTTATTTAGCTTATTGAATTTGGCTAAATATTAGCAAGTGTTTTGAAAGAAATTGACCCAAATCTTATTCCTATAACTGTGTGGAGATGAGATAAATTGAACCTAAAAGAATTTGAAAACTAGACTCCTTTCTTTTAATATAGCAAACGTGCAAAATCCTTTTTACTTGTTGAATCTATGATGAATAACATCCCTTTACTTCCAAAAAATAAATAAATAAAATTGGACGACTTTATTTTAGAACAATAGTACAACAAACTATCATCCGTTTAACCTTTATCGATTTCCTCAGCAGAACAGGGACTTCCGTCGTGGGAGTGAAGGTGGTCGGAGCTGCTGGGTCGGGGTGACGGGCTCGATTCGCCGCTGGATGGGGCCTGTGTGTCCGTGTCCCGTGTGTCACCGCTGCTGCTGCTGTAGCGGTTCGGAGGGAAGGGCGGGCGGCGGCCATCCACCGCCTCCATGGCCTGTGAGGTGGCACAAAAATAGGGATGCAAATGATCGATTATTGGGTTAATCTAGAGTTTGATCGACTAAATTAACTGCAAAGCGGCCATTTTCTTAGAAATTAGTTTTCTCTTGTATACAGAGGATCGACCATCTTTCCATAACAGGAAGGGTTACATTAAAGACATACTTAAAAAAATATATATATATATATATATTATTTTGTGTTAGCTGTATTTAATACTCACTGAATAAACAGAAAATTGTGGTTTCCTCACGATTAAACTTAGACATATTTATATAACAAACAAGACAAATAAAAACATTTAAAAATGAATATAAATTTGTGAAACGCTTTATTCCCCAGGAACAGACATAGGTACCGTCTTGTTGCTCTTAAAGGAAAGTTAAAACTTCACTCCATGAAGTGCGCTATCCTCTTAGCTTTTCTGTCGCTTCGCAGCACATCAGTGACTTTTGGATGAGAAGCTAACGCTACTCCGTCACACAACTCGGCTAATGAAGCGCCTTTAAGGTGAAACCTAAGGATCTTTTCGAGTGTTTATATTTAAAAACAGAACGACATAAAGTTAATTTTGCATTCCAAGTCGGACCAAGTCTGGACTGTTTCTCTTCACCGATATGGCCGCCATCTTTGTTTCTGAATCAACGGCTCCGGTTACGGATGACCAATGGCTCCGCTTAGGGAAGACCAGCGGCGCCACCTGCTGGCCGGCGGCCACACTACAAGACTAAAAGTGTAAAATCTGAATGTTCTTAAAGGTCCGGTTGTGCCAGAATGTACTGATAAAACCCATTAAACTGTTAAAATATCAATAAATAGCTGTTTGTTTCAGCATTCAGTAAGCGATTCTTAGAATAAACAAAATGGACTGACAAACGTCAGTCCATTTTGTGATTGTTTTTGTGGGGGGTTTTTGCAATCAAAATCACAAATTTTGGAGGTGCTAATTTAGAAATATTTGTAAGGAATTTTTATGATCTTTGCGCAAATGTATGATATTAAATTTGACTTTTTATTAATCGCCGTATCGATCAGAGACTATAACTTGACATCAAGTAAAGCTGATGGTGTGTTCACACCAAACGCGTTTTGTGCGTTTGGTTTACATGCAAAGTCTATGTGGAGGCGCATTAGGGCACGCAAGATGCCTCAAAATCACTGTAGCTGTTGTTTTTCATTGCCGGTCTAGTTGTCGGATGCGTTGGACGCATCTGACGCATCAAAAGCTCTAAATGCGCCAGAACGGGCCCTTGACGCGGCTCCACATAGACTTTGAATGTAAACCCGACGCACGTTTGGTGTGAATGCAACCTAAGGCAGCAGTCACTCTTTTTAGCCAATGTTGAGAAAAATCTGCGGTGAAAATCTGAAAAAAAAATGTGGGGATCTGTTTATTTTGTGTGAATTTTGTAGATTTGTGAAACTGGAGTGACTTATTGATGTAATCTGAAGTCCAGAGGGCCACAAAAGGCTAAATCGGGCCAGATTTGACACATGATCTAAGCGGACATTTTTAATTTATCAATTTGAAGTTGGAATAAATTTTAATCTAATAAATTGTCGATGGACATCCCAGGTGAGAAATCATCTGTTAAAGTTTGTGAATGTGGTCAGACTGTCAGAGGAGAGAGAACTTCCTCAATTGGACTTGAGTTCTTCGAGTACCGATGCCAACAGATGGAGGGACTTTCAGGGAAAACGTCTCTCTTTGGATGACGTCACATTAAACTCAAAGTGGCATCTAAAATGCCCTAAATCTTAAAACTTCTCCAACTAAAAGCCCTGTGATGTGTCTGAAGGGCAACTGCAGAAGCAAACAGAACACCAGATGGTACTGAAGAACAGCGGGATGTGAATTGTGTTGAGCTTTGGCTCAGCTGACTGAAAAGAGCGAGCAGAAGGAAGGCAGAGTGCACAGCAAGCTGTAAATCTGCAGGTTAGCGTGTGTTTGTTTGTGTGTTTAAGCCATGTGGGTGTGGAGAATCGCAGCCCTGCCAAGGTTTACAACCTCATATCAGGGCTGATTTACAGGCTTCTAAACAAGTGGACTCTCACACTGTACAAATATATGTAGAAACTGACTTTACAAGCTTGTTTTTGCACAAATTTAACAAATCCTAAGCATAACTAACAAGTTTAATAGTAGTTCCATGTCTATTTTCAGTAAAGCCATTAAAAAGGTTCTTAAATGTTTAGTTTATGCAATGATTACTTTCATAAAATGCAAAATGGAGATGATTCCTTCTGAGGTACATGACAAAACTTATACACATTTAATTACCAAATTAATAATTGACAAACGGAGCAAATGCAGAGCAGAGATTGGTATGCGTACGACTGAATTTACATGCACAATGGTGTGAAAGTATTTTCTCCTTATAGATTTCTTCTGTTTTTGCTTTTTTTTTTTTATCACACTTTTATATTTCAGATCAGACCAATTTTAATGTTGGATGAAGATAACTTCATTAAGTCAAATGGACCCAAGGAAAAAGTAACAGTTAAAGCAATTAACCGAGATTAAACTATGTTTTTTGTAGACATTTTAAAACAGTGGAAGAACAAAAGTCATCCAGCTGTTTATTCACAACTTTAAGGCTCTATGTGCAATAAGTCATCTTTGCAGAATTTCACTTCCATCCCTTACTGACTGCTGGAAGCTCAAGGAACTGCCTGATTATCACAACTCCACCTAAAGCTGCAGTATGTAACTTATATAAAAATAAAAGAGATAACAGACAGATAATCCGTGAAAAAATCTAGCTGATTGACAGTCTTAGTGCTGTCAATCACTCATTGTGGCGTTGCTCCCCCATCTGTTCATCCTCGCCTTCCTTTCTGTTATGAATGCTAAAGCTACTTAACATGGCTATAGACAACGGCGAATGAATGGCAAGTGGTTTCTCTAACATTACCACATTTAGCAGTGAGTACATGAGGATGATTGACAGCGCTGAGACCCTCCTTCTGGCTCTGATTGGTTGTTTTTGGTCCATTTCTTCAGACAGCAATAGCAGCTCAGGAAGGAAGTGGAGGAAATCTGTCTTTTCACAGGTTATCTGTATTAAACTGTCACAACATGGTAACAGTTTTAACAAATA
>CAEFZY010071913.1:0-51101 GCA_903066815.1 Brachyrhaphis roseni
GACATTTTGAGCTCACACACGAGTGGATTGGATGATATTTGGGCTTCGATCAAGACTTCTAAAGGTAGGATGCAGAAATATGTTTTTAATTTTTATCACAAACTATTACTTGTGAGCGTCTGTGGTGGATAGAGAAGTTAAAATGGAGTTGATAGTCGTTTTCTGTTAGATGTCCTGATTCTAAAGAGGTATGGCATGGGTATGTTGGCATTGTTTTTGGCTGAGTTATGTTTTTTCATAAAAAAAAATTATGCAAATCGCCCGGGCTCGGGCGGGTGGAGGTTAAGTGTTAAAGTTGTGGTTGTCCATAATTTTATTGATTTTATGTCAAAACTTTCTTTGCCTTTCCTAGCCCCAGTATGTATCTTTTATTGCTGTTATTTGTTGAAACTGTCACCATGTCGTATAAATATAAAAAGTTAGAAGAGTGGTAAACACCAGCCTGTGTATAATTAGGCTTTATAAAGTGTTTCACTTAGTAGTAAAATTCCTGAAATAAATAAACAATATTCTAATTTATTGAATGATAAACATGTACACACATACGTTAGTGAGGAGGAGACTCACTAACCCCACTGCTGACGTGAATAAAATCGGTTCATTTTGGTTTCTGTTCTGGTCCATGTTCGGGCCCTGCTGCGCACGCTCTGCAAAAAATAAAGTTTGTCAGTCTCACCGATCTTTGCGCAAAGAGAATAAAGAAGGAAATCATTCGTGAAATCATGAACCGTCAGCTGATAAATCAGCCTGCAGATTATCAGTCTGACATAAAGGGGGGTGACGGTGTTACGGGAGTGACGTCAGGAGCGGGGAGCCGCTGTGAGCGCAGAGCAGGACAAGCAGAACCACCAGCAGTGCCAAGGTGCTCTCGCGCTCTCTCTCTCTCTGTCTCTCCCCAAACTCCTTCGCGAGCTAGAGGAAGCGGAACAGGGAGCCGAGCGGGAGCGGAAGCGGCGCGGGGGCATGATGAACAACAGGTCTCTGACTCCGCGGCTCGCCGGGGCCGGAGCCGTGGACCACGAGCTCGTCATCACCTCCACCTTCGGAACCCTCCTGTCCGTGGTCTACGTCGTCGGAGTGTCCGGGAACGTGTACACGCTCGTGGTGATGTGCCACTCCATCCGCTTCGCCACCTCCATGTACATCTCCATCATCAACCTGGCGCTCGCGGACCTGCTGTACCTGTCCACCATCCCCTTCGTGGTGTCCACCTACTTCCTGAAGGACTGGTATTTCGGCGACGTGGGCTGCCGCATCCTCCTCAGCCTGGACCTCCTCACCATGCACGCGAGCATCTTCACGCTCACCGTCATGTGCACGGAGCGCTACCTGGCCGTCACCCAGCCGCTGGACACGGTGCGGCGCTCTAAGAGCTACCGTAAGGCTCTCGCGTGGGGCGTGTGGCTGCTGTCGCTCGTGCTCACCGTGCCCATGATGGTCATGGTGGCGCAGACGACCAAGGAGACGTCGGACGGCGGCGTGAAGAGGATGTGCGCGCCCACGTGGGCTCCCCTGGCGTACAAGGTGTACGTCACGGTGCTGTTCGGCACCAGCATCATGGCGCCGGGCCTCGTCATCGGCTACCTGTACGTGCGCCTGGCGCTCACCTATCTGGAGTCGCAGCGCAACGCGGCCATCAGCAGCGGCGGCAGGCGCTCCCCGAAGCAGAAAGTGCTCATTATGATCTTCACCATCGTGCTGGTGTTCTGGGCGTGCTTCCTGCCCTTCTGGATCTGGCAGCTGCTGCCGCTGTACCACGCCGAGCCGCTGAGCCTGGCCTCGCAGACGCACACGTGCATCAACTACCTGGTGGCGAGCCTCACGTACTCCAACAGCTGCATCAACCCGTTCCTCTACACGCTGCTCACCAAGAACTACCGGGAGTACCTAAAGAACAGGCACCGGAGCTTCTACAAGTACACGTCGTCGTTCAAGCAGCGGCCGCCCAGCCTGCACTCCTGGGGCAAGTCGGCGTCCTCCAGCAACCAGTACGAGTTCAACTCCGAGACGCTGGTGATGGGGACGCTCAGGTGACTTCTTTCTTGGAGGAGGAGGAGGGGAGGAAAGGCTCCTAGAGACAAGACGTGCTACAGGTGAGTATGTTTGTTTGTTTTGTTTTACACCGGATGTTGTTTGGATATGTTAAGAAGGAGGACGCACCGTGCGTAAAGAGCGCGCAAAGTTTGGCTTTGATTTTTAGGAAGCAGCGCGCCTATTAGTTGAACCTCAAGATCTGAAGCCTTTCAGAAATATTCAGACCACTTTAAACTTTTTTTTATATTTGTCCTGTCAAAAAAACCCCAAACAAATTCAATTCATTTTGTTAGGTTTTTATGCGATGTGTTAAAACACAGCATGTTGCAGAAATACAAAGAGACAAATAAAAATGCAAATGTTACATTTTCTTTTTTGCCAAACAGCTAAAACTCAGCTAAATTGAGTAGAAGGCATTTTTGAAGACTAATTTAAACTCTTGCCACATATTCTCAGTGTGATTTATGTCTGGACTTTGACTGGGCCAATCGGTGCACGCACCCATATGTGTACCGATTGCAGTTTTCTGGCCAATTGCCTATCACTGATCTTCAAAAAAACCTTGCCTGCTACTTCTGATTTTGGCCGATACCTTTTTTTTTTGTCTGAAATGTTGCTAAATATAACAAGAAAGTTGCTGATTTGGTGACAGTGGGGTGACTATTGTTAACTGTGAATGTGCAGACCTGACCTGGTAGACTGGTCAGTCAGTCCAACGCCTCTCACCGCCGAGCAGAAGAGGACAGTGGTTGATTTTTAGACCTTTGCTGATCGGTTGATAAGATCGGCCTCACAAAATGAAGGAAATGGGGGTCAATTTATCGCTGCACCCTCCTTAAATATGCTTCCATCTAAAAAGAAAGTGTCAAACTCAAGGTCTGGGGTCCAAATCTGGCCCGCCATAACGTTTTGTGTGGCCCTCTAGACTCCAGATGCCAAGTTGCAGAAATCAGTCTTTCCAGTTAAACTGAATAAAAGTGTCTTGGGTTAGAGTTAGAATTTAAAAGTCAAACTGTTCCATGTAGGACTTCTGGTTTACCACCCAGGGCAGCATGACAGAGAGGCGGTAGAAACTGACGGCTTTCAGTTGTGTCCCAAACTGGTGTTATGGTAGATTTTTTTTATTATTATTATTTTATCACTTTGTACGGGAAACGTGAATCAGAAAAGTAGCCAAAAGCTCCAAAATATTCTGTTTGAATAACAAAGTCCAATCCTACACCTATCACAGTTTTTTTGGGGGGGGTTTCCATGTGTAAATATCAACAACTATAAGTACATTTTCTTCACAGTATTGTACCACGGAGCATTGGTCTATGAATTTTGCAGTCGAAACATGAAAAAATAAACTGTTCCAGAGGCTTGAAGACATTTGCAAGTTGCTGTCAACACGAAAACTTTCTCATCAGCTTTATTTTCTCAATCCTCACCAATGAATCAGACTTATATCATTCATAAGACTAACAGAAGCAAAAACAGATTTGTATCCCTTATACACACAACAACTGGGTGAAAGCTAGTTGACCCGTTAAGGACAAGCAGATAGAAACTTAATGACTATGTTGTGGAGGTAAAATAGTATTTAAATCCATCTAATGTAGGATCTACAGGGTTTAATCCAGGACTGGTTTAAAGCTCATCTTGGTGGTGAATGAGATAAAAATGACGGTCAAATGAAAAAATAAACTATAAAGCCATTAGCAAAAATAAATTTTTACATCTGGGTTCAATCAAAGAGCCAAAGGAACTAATTCAATAGTTTCTGCATGATCCTTTTGCAGCTCTGTTTTGCCTCACGGTTGCTCAGGTCTTCAAACTTTTAAAAACAAACCTCCACTAAAACTTTATCTGTGGTTAACGCGCTGCAATTAAAAAGCACAAAGACATTTGATTAGTTCGAAAATTCTCCCAGCAGGCATCAGGATTCATGAGGGGCTTTGCATTATTGACTCACAGTAACATGATGTGGGTGTGTGTGTGGGGAAGGTGATGTGTGATTGATGGATGTGACCAAAGAGGTGAGGAGGACTGCAGTGGTTGATGCGGTGTAGGTGTGAATCTGTCACCTGTTCATGCGGAGGTTGGGAATCCGTCCCGTCCGTCTGGGATGATCTGAGCTCGTAAACTTGTCACTAGTTTTCTGTTCCCGGGTCGCAACGTCCTCCAAAGACCCAGGAGGTCAGGAATCCGTCCCAGGATTGGGTTATGGGTTTTAACCCAGTTAGGTTTTTAACCCAAAAACTTGTTAAAGTTACTAATTCCTTATGTTAATAATTGCAAAGATTGGATTGAAAAGAATAATCTGGATTTAGGCCTGACACGATCAATTGTGCGGGACAATCAATTGTCCCAGTAATTATTGTGATGAAAGATAACAGCCTTAAATTTTTAAATTCATGTATCTAAAATGAAAAGCTTAAAATATTTTAAACTCATTTTTAAAAAGTAAGTAAGTTGGCCTTAAATATGTTAATTACACTGTTCTCTGATCTTTTCATACTGAAGCAGTTTCAGTATTCATAGACTCGCTTCATAACTCCAAATTATTTTCTGTTTTATTTCCCTTGACCACATAGAAAACACTGTGAAGAAAATGCCACTCAGGAAGCTGAACTACCTTGGCGCAATGCTACTCGACACTCTATTGGCTGGCATTTGCATAGCAGCCAATCCAGGAACGCCGTTCATCTTCCTTGCCGCTGATTGATTGTATCCCCAAGAGTGGGGATAATGAAGCCTGTGGATATTAGCTTCTGCGTTAGCGCCAAGACGGATGCGTATTAATGCATATTAAGATGTATTTTATGTTTGAACTATTGAAACAGGCAGGTATAAGTGCTTTAAGAAGGGGTGGGGGGCTCTAGACGTGGATCGTTGTGGTTGTGGTCGTTAACCCGTGTGACTACTGGGGCTCCACCGTAAATGTCTCTTTAATCTAAAGATCCTTTAGTTCACAGACAAAAGGAGTTTCAGAGTTCACAACTGACAAACTGTTACTAGTGTATGTAAGCTTAGCTTAAAAAGTTTAAGTGTATGAAAGAATACAGTGAAAAACATCTGGATGAGGGATGCAGACACACACCTCGTGGATTCTGACAGGGAAAAAATGGAGTGTGGACAGAAGGAAGTGGAAGATATGGTGATGCATGTCTGGATACATCTGCTGCGGTCCTCACACCCAGCTCTGAGACAAGGAAAGCATCACATTTTCTGTCATTATGAAAATGATCTGAATGCAATCTTGAGCTCTGACATTTTCAAGCCAATGTCCCAGCAGGGGATCGGCGGAGGAGGGGGAATGTTTCGGATGGTACGGTATACGTGTTCAAACTCATGCATAAATTCGTTGGAGCCAATCTCTGCCTGGTACACAATGTCAGAGGAGACGGGAAGCGATCCGACTCCTTTGTAAGTTCAAGATTCATGAAAAATTCAGGGTTGTTTTTGTAGGAGGTTGTTGAGGTTTCTCCTGAGTCCAAAAAAATATCCTCATCCCCTGAGCTCATGTGATTTATGACTAACTTTAACTCATAAATCATAGCACAAAGACTATAAATGTACTCAAGACTAAAGTGGCAAACAGCTGGTTCTACCCAGTGAAACAGAATAAACACTAGTGATTGGAGATTAGGTCAAAAAATGACCTAATCTCCAATCACTAGTCAGGAATTTGATCTATTGTTCAATGTTCTGGTTGGACTTGTTCGGAAAATGGAACAAAAAAAATGCACAACACCAATATGTGGCCAGATGCAATATCACTAAAAATTCACAGCCATGTAAAAAGTAAGTACACCACATTTCACTTCAATATTCTGACCAAGTCTAAACAAAAACTTTTAATCACAGATTCTCTTAAGGGTGCATTCACACCAGCCCTGTTTAGTCCACTTTAGTCGAACTCCACTTTGTCTGGAAAGTCCGGTTTGTTTGGGGAGGTGTGAACGCCAAATCGAACTCTGAGCCGGACCAAAAAAGCAAACTCTTGTCCACCTACAAACCTAGGCCTTGGTTTTATTGAAGTGAACTACTCTGGTGCGGCTGTGTGTGAACGCCAAGTGGACTGGAGACCGGTCCAATAGCAGGAAGCGAACTACAGCGCAGGGCATTCTGGGTAAATACAACCAAAACCAACACACTAGAGAGAGAAATGGCTCATGGTCTTTTTCAAACGACAAAAGAAATTCTACAATTGCTAAAATCTGACGCTACTCCATTTTTGTTTATATTCTGCGAAGAAGAAAGTTGCGCTCTTATCTTCTTTGGACTGTTGTGTCGTTTCCTTCAGTAGTTCTTGGTACAGCGCCACCACAGGAGAGGAGGTGAACAGGTTGCTCGAAGGGTTTGGTGTTTTTTGACAGTGCAGTGTGAAAGCGAACCTCACCAGCTGCGATTTTGGCCCCCAATCATATCAAATTTACTGGACTATCAGATGTAAAAACGTCGCACTGTTGTCCAAATTGCAATAAAGTGGATATAAAATAAATGCTTAAATTATTATTTTTTAGATATTGTATGAAATTTGGTCTTGAATTCAGAGTGATCATCAGCCAAACATTCAACACACTTATCTCCAAATCGCCAACTGTTTGTGTTGGTGTATGAATGTATGCGTTTGTGATGGCTTTTGGGTGAATGTGGGTGCTCTGAGTGGAAAAGCATCGTATAAATTCAGTTCATTTACTATTTAAACTCCCTGGGCGGACAGGGCCTGTTTTGGCTGCTGCCAGGAGAGACGAGGCTGAGAGGCCCTGATGATGGAACCGGCCGAAGAATCCCAAACTGGTTCCAAAAAAAGTAAATAACACCTGATCCAAGATGGAGGCTCTCCTTCTCCTGTACTGTGATGAGGTCGTTCTCTGGGCCTTCCTCCGCTTGGACCACTCGTTAATTCTTCAAAACTTCCACTCAAACTCCTGGCAGGAACTTAAAAATCCAAATTATGTGCATAAACTGTGAGTACTCTCTTCCAGAGAAAGAAAGACTCACTTAAATCTGCATCAGGTGAAGAATACCTCAACCGTATTCCTCCAACTCTTTTCAAAATTCCCTTGTTCATTTTTCCTTAGCGTTTAAATGTAGAACATACAAAGAAATATGTCTTTGTATGTGTGTCTGTATGTTGCAGCCAGCAGCTTATTTGGCACGATTCTAGGTTTCAACTTCCAACAGAAACAAGGCTAATTTAGGTATTTACTCGATGAAAATTGAGTTTACTTGCTGCTGGTTTTCTCTTTCAAGGAAGGAATGAATAATCGGGTTATTTTAGTTCATTAAATCTTGCTGCTGCAAGAAAAAAAAAAAAAATATATATTTATTTCTGGTGTCCCAACAAGATCCGAAGGATAAAAAGACTGAGGCAGCTCATTTCTCTGGTTTTAGTCTCCAGCCGTTTCCCAAATAATTAGTGACTCCTTTCCTGCTTAGATGCCAGGTTGGTATGCAATACTGCGCTGCTATTTAACTGTGAAAACATTTCAAATTGCTGCTATAAAAGTTGAGAAATTAAACTGCAATTCCCCCATTTGTCATGCTTTATTGGGCATTTAGTGCCACAGCTCTCAGCTGCTGCTGGTTGTTTGGTCTTATAATTTTTCGGGCTGGTCTGCATGAGGCTATAATTGAGCTGGTAGTGTGTCCCTGTGGACCGCAGCAGTTTGACCAGCTGCTCCTTCATTAACTCCGGACACCCAGTGTCACTGAAAACTGCACTCTGATTATGGACTCTGGCTGTTTCCAGATGCGCTAAGGTTTTCTGAAATGCTAACGAAGTCACTGTCCTGCCCAACGACTTCCTGCAAAGGAAGACTGAGGTGGTGATGATCTAGCGACATCCCCAAGTGAGTCCAACTGAGCTGAATGTGAATATTTACATGGTTATTTTTCTCAGCAGCAGCTATGTTGTTGTCAACTACTCTTCAAACGCCAAGTCTAGTCTCAAGTGACAGTGATTTCATGTGTCTAAAGAGCTAGCCTATAATGCTAGTCTAGCACTTCAGCTAGCTTTAGCTTTGCACAAGGGTAAAAAAAAAAAAAAAAAGTTTTATGACTCAATAATTTGCCTTCTGAGATGTTTTAGTGTAATTTCAGGTAATTTATTTGCAGAGAGAGCTCACAGAGAAGTTCTTCAATTTCATAAACGTCAGTGATGAGTTTGTCCTGCTCTTCCTCTTTAACCGCGTTACCATTGGCTATATAAGTGCGCAAATTGGAATTATGAAAATAAATTTGCTTACTGGAAACACACCAATTTAAAAAAAAAAAGTTTTTCAATAAAAAGTTTTTGCATGAGGTGTTTTTTTTTGGGCTGTACTAAAGTTAGTATTACTTGTAAAACTGCAGTGGAAACACTTTTTTTGCAACCCAAGCCATGTGATCAGCAAACTGCTGGCGCAAGGCATTTACCCAAATTTTCACTTACCAACAATAGTAAAAAAAAAAAAAAGCTAGCTAAGGTATAATAACTACAATCTATCAGAAAAGTCCCTTGAGAAAAAAAAAATACATTATACGAGATCGAATAGACCTGCCACTACAAAATTTAAACCAGATATCGTCTTTTTTTTTCATTTTTTTTTTGCCAAAAGTGAGAAAAAAAAATTAAGTAAAATAAAATCTTGCCAAAAGTTTGTCCTCTTTGCCCCCAGAAAAAAAGACTCTTGGCAAAAATGACTAATTTTAGGAAGGTGGCAATATTTAAGGCCAACTCAGATTCTTTTTAATAAATTTAAGGCATTTTAAGGCCTCAACATTAGAAGCATAAATTTAAGACTTTTTTTAGGACATCCTGTACTTCTCCCAGCACTAACAGGGCGACCTTGACTATCAATGTGTAGCAGAATCATCTGTAACTAATCAACATGCCTCGCCTGTGAAGTAAGACAAGGAGAAATTACAACTTGCTTTATTCTCCTTCGCCTGCTCTTCAGTCGTGCTGGGGCAATTAGCACGGAGTGACAGAGAGGGGTGGTGGTCCACTGAGTCACACTCTGCTGAGTGGAGCCCAATGGGAATCCTTTCAAAGTCTGGGGCAAAGCTGGTCTCTACGGTATGCTCAACATCCGAAGGCACTCTATTTTTCTGACGTTGTACCAGCACAGTCATTGATGCAGACAATAAGGATAAGTCATGAGAAGGAAGGTCCAAACCTTCCTAGAACCAGACATATCAGTTCATACGATGCTACGCCAGAAAAGCTTAGGAAACCTGCGTTGAGGAGATTAAGAGCGACTTTGAACATGGCAGCTATGTAAGGGCTGGTATTACCTGAGCTTGTGATCTTGACTTTGGTAAAATATTTCAAGATTTTATGTCCAACACCTCACATAAATTGAGGCTCTTATAAAACACCATAGCAAACTAATCACTATGCCGTCGTGTACGTTATATGCAGCAGATGGAAAAACTCACACTACACGCTTCGTTTCCTCTGCGTCAGAAGTTGCGTTTGAACTGCAGTATTCCTTCCCCTCTGAAATCGCTACACAACCCGTGCAGTTCGTTGTGTGTGTTTGAACCACAGGGTGCAAAACTCCAGCTTATGTAAATGAAATCCGCCACAGCTGATCAGCTCAACCCTCCTCAGAACAAAATGCAGTATTGCAGTATTCCAAAGTATTGCTGCTTTGCATTGAGACGCTGTACGAGACATTTATAGTTAATTTAAAAATGTCCACAGCATGTTGATTTGTTCAAGTTTTGCACTGCTAACGCAAACTCATTTATATAGAAAAGTTCAGAACAGGAATAAAGAAACTGTAGTGCAAATGTCATATTCTCAAAACAAAGTTGAAAAACTTTTTTGCCATTAATGGACTTCGATTGGTATCCACTGACCCCTGCATTCTGTTCAGCTGCGTAACAGGAAGTGACCGCCCTGATTTTCATCAATAAAACAGTAACATAAAACATATCACAAAGGTTCAGACATTATAACTTACGAACAGTCAGTTCAAACTTCATAAACGGAGGAAAGTCTAATAAAATCATAGGTTTTGCCCAAACTTTTGCATTGAATCGCATTTGCAGCAAAGCAGCGATAACTTCTTTGTTTATAGCTTTTAGTCTTCAAATGGGTTCATATAATTATTATTCATACAACTACACTCGGAGGTATTCCAGTTTTGATGTCGAGGTCGGCATATTTGCAAAACGAGACGTAACCCACGAACGAGCAAACAGCAATCACTTTTGAAATGTCTGAGCTAAAGCGAGCTTCCAATACTCAGGAGTGAGTAAAAAACCTGAGCTCGGAAAGTGTACACATCCAACTTTGACAGACGTCACCAAAGTGAAACAGTTTCAATGAGCGACTCTAAAAGCAATCCACACAATCTATTAAGAATAAAAAGGGAACGGAAACAAAGGATTGGCTGCAGCAGCTGTGTGGAAAATAAGAAAGGCAAGGAAGATGACTTCTCATACCGATCATCAATCAAGCAATTTTCTCGAGCGGCTCGAGAGGTGAGGATAAGAATGGAGGCATACGCGCGTGTAATCTTGGCAGAGTTTTATAAATACAAAGTCTTCGCTCAAGTGTTATGGCTTCATAATTGCTGAAAGAAAACAGGACATTACATCTGTGTGCTAAAACGAGGTATTGGAGTTATCGAAGTTCAATCAAACGCGAGAGAGAGAGAGAAAAAAAAAACACAACAAAAACCTTGGCACAAGGAGAAAGAGAAATGTGACCCTGAGACTCTGTCAAGATTTGCATCTGTAACCCAGTTGCATTTTGAGCAGAACGTTCAAAAAGTCCCGAATGATCAGAAACATCCATGAACCCAAACAACTTGATTGGAACAAGAACAACCAGAACCATTGGAAGACGTACTCGGAGGAGAAAAAAGCAACAGCTCCCGATTTTTCCTTTACGTGTGTTGATTAAACAGTTTGTTGTATAAGACAAAGATAATCTGAGTAAAAGCAAAAAAAAAAAGAAAAAACAGTTTTCAGGTGATGATTTGTTCAAACCTCCGGTTTGGCCAAGTTAAAAAATTCAGCAACAAACTTTGGGAACAAAATTCATCTACTGTAAACACATCGCAAGTTGCAAAGTTGGTTTCCACTGAAAATATTTGAAAACTTCATTTTATATTTACACAGGTTATCTGCCTGATATTAAATTTTGTTTCATGGAATGTGAAAATGTGACAAAACCAAAGAACAGAAGGAACCACAGGACAGAAATCTCCATCCAGACACACAGTAACCAGGAACACAAGCGATAAAACGCTGTCATTACCAAGTACTGGGTATCCAAAGAAAAAGATTTGATTATTAGGGGTGTGCCGAGCCGATATTCTTATCGGAAATCAGTCTGATAACATACAAAAAATGAGTTTTGGATTTTTTGATAGAAGCACTCCTCTCCAGCAGCACTTTGTATCCCAAACGCTTTGGTTAAAGGATCAGTTCTTCTCATACATATTATTGGTGAATGTTGTTTTCTGTTTGAGAAATTGTCTTTTTTTTTTGTTTGATTTTCTGGTTTTGGTCAAGCTTTTCATAACATCCCACATGACAAATCAAATAATAAAAGTATTTACGATTCGTGCTGATATCGGTGACCGGGCGGTATCGGCCAATACTCAAAGTGCTGATATCGGTATCGTATCAGAATTACAAATGTCTGAAATTATAAAGGGGAGTCTTGCTGAAGAAAGAGTCTTAGTGTGACATTTAAAAGTTGGTGCTTTGACACAAGACATCTGTGTATAAAACTCAATATGGAATGCTGCAGGACATTTCTGGAATATGACATCAAAATGTGGAGCTACATTTTGCAAAGCTCCGTCTGGAAATATTCGGAGGACTCGGACAGTCGTCAGTGGTGGAACGATGGAGAATATTTTTGCCCTTGAATCCCAGCTTGTGCGCCGTAACGTCCAAACAACCAGAGTCTTTTCCCTTCGGTAAAATATTGATGTTTCCAAGAAAGAATTTCTGCTGCGGTAAATTTATCATCTGAAGTTCCTCTGGCTCGTCTTGTGGCTCTCCTCGAACAGGAATCATAAGGTCGTCAATTCTTTGCCGCTCGTGTTCGACAGCGGCCGGCGAGGTTTCTCGATCACAGCCTGTACACCTGAAATAGAAACGTTTTTTCTCTTGTTCACTTTCTCCGTCTTTGTTGCAGGGCTCGTCCGAGCGCACGGGAAGCAGCGCCGTCCGCGGACGCCTCAGGGCAGGGAGGGGTCGGCGATGGCGTGACTGGGGTTGCAAGTGAAGGAGACGGTGATGGCGTAGCGTGTCCCCCATGTTACCTTCTCTACGCGGTGGAGGTTCTCCGATCCAGAGGAGAAGAAAGACACTCGTCCTGGACAGGAGAGAGGAAACAAAACAAAACAAAAAACTCTTTAGGGAGGAAGTGAATGTACAAAAGACTTCAAGAGGAAGTGCAACTTTTCAGGAAATATTTGCTGTTTGGCTTTCATCCACATCTGGTGATGGGATATTTAGCACAAAGCTTTGAACATTGACTTCTTAAGAGGTAGTTGGTGAACTTTACTGAACAAATGGTAAACAGGGTTAAGCTTAGCAAAAACTACAGCATATTTATTACATAAATTGTGAAAAATATTTATAATTTAAATAAAAGATTATTTTAAAAAGTCCTCATTTATTTGTGTCCATAAGAGTGTGGTTAATCTTCAGCTTTGGAAGTGAAAGTAACGCAGTTTACAGTCATTTTTGCTGCATTGATAGTTGATATAGCTACATGTTATGTCCCTTATTGTTTGAGAAATAATACACAAAGTGAAGTGCGACCAGCTTTCACTTTAACCACAGAAGTAAGTCTGGAATCCAAATGTTTTGTTTATTCTTCTTAACCAAATAGAAGAATGAAGTTCTGATTCACTCAGAACTTCCAAGTCATGAATACTTTTGAAGAAGTAGTTTTATTTAATGGCACTGCGCCCCCTAGTGGGGGCGCGCCCCACACTTTGGGAACCACTGCATCAAGCTAAACTGTGCTTAGCTGAAATTCCTTCCTCCATAGCAGTGAAGGTTTTGGGTTAAATTCCTAAACGCAACTGGAAGGAAGACCTTCCTGTGGAAACACAGCATCCAAATACTGCGAGCTACAAGCACAAAAACAACTCAAATGGACAGGTTCAGAAATGAAGATATTTCATTTCAAAACAACAATATAGTTACAGATGACTGCTGAACAGTTGTGGATAGAAAGTAAAAGACTATTTTAATTTAATCGACTCTACTTACATTAAAAAAGGAGAAAAACAACAATTTTCTTTCTCTAAAGCCAGAATAAATCCATTTACTGAAACCCTTCTTAAGCTCTTTAATCAACACTTGGTGATTTTCTGAAAGGCTCTTCATTTATCCAAGGCTAACGAGCCGTTGCCACATACCAGCCAGCGCGGATCTTACTGAATACGTTCCACATTAGATTTGCATAAAAGTTGATACAATCCAGAGAGAGGCTGTGCATCGCAATTATGTTTTTCAAAGTTTTTAAAAGTCGTTTTAAAACTTGCTATTGTCTCGCATTTTTTAAAGAGGTTAACTCATTAAATGAAACAGTAAAAAGAAAGAAAAAAAAAGTAGGAGTCGGTGTTCTACTTTCCCCCTGATCAAACAAACAAACAACTCGTGTCCCTGTGTGGTGTTCTGTGGGAGCTTTTTCTGGGGGAGTTGCAATCCCCCTGGCAGCCTATCAGATTCAAGGTTGTCAAGGAAAATTAGATCTCACTGTTAAAGAAAAGAATCTACCGTGAAGAAAACAACCAACAATGGGCGACAGGACAATTAACTCCCAAACGAGGATGAGCAGCAAACACAGGAAATGTGAGAAAACAAGGACACTCCTCCACGCCTGCGTCGGCTGCCTGGCTTTAGATAACTTCCAAATGGCATTATCTGGAAATAATTCCCTGCAAGTGTCAGTAGAAATGCTCACGGTGTTTACTGTGAAGAATGTTTTAGACTCCGAACAGTGGAGTGAGGGAGATTAGCCGCGGCACAAAGGAGAGGCGCCGCCGGTGGAGTTCAAGAGGCTTAGGCAAAAACTTTTCCAGGTCATTTCCAGGACGCAAAGGAACTAGGAAGTTGACAACAAAATAGAAAAGGGTTAGGGTTTGTTTTTCCTCGCGTCCAGACGACGGATAATACCGAGAGGAAATACAAAGAGTCCCACATCCGTTTGTCCTGCTTGAATTTTCTGAATTTCTATATTGTCTTTATGTCTGCCGCAATTCATTCATCAACAAATCAATTAAATGCGTGAGCAATTACATTTTCATTCTGATGATTATTTTTTTGAGCCCATTTCTTTACAGAGACATAATGCGTTATTTATGGTTTCGCTTCCAATCGCTTCCTGTTTCCTTCTTAATTTATAGTTTTTGGTTTTATTTGGATATGTAAAATGTTTTCCAGTGTTAAGTGTTCTTTACTTCTTTACTAAGTTAATTAGTCTTTGAGAGGCCATTATTATTATTATTATTATTATCAGTTGAATTATTACTGGGGCAATTTCTCGTCCAACAAAATTAGTTCTTGTGACGAGTTAATTGTGTTTTTCAGTTCCTGACACATTATTATAAAAAAATACCCAACACAAACTCCAAGACGTTTCAATAAAATGCATACTGTATGATTATCATGTGAGGTTTAGCTTAAACAGTTTGCATTTCCCTTCCTTACAAGAGATCTTTCTTCTATGATTAGATATGCAGTGCTTTGCAATTGAAGCAACATTTTTTAAAATTGAAAATCAGAAAATATTAGTGGGGTTGCACAGTGTTGCAGTTGGTAGCACCGTCACCTTGCAGCAAGAAGGTCCTGGGTTCGATTCCCGGCCCCGGGTCTTTCTGCAAGGAGTTTGCATGTTCTCCCTGTGCATGGTGGGTTTTCTCCGGGTACTCCGGCTTCCTCCCACAGTCCAAAAACATGACTGTCAGGTTAATTGGTCTTTCTAAATTCTCCCTAGGTGTGAGTATGTGTGTTTGCATGATTGTTTGTTCTGTCTCTGTGTTTACCTGAGACAGACTGGCAACCTGTCCAGGGTGACCCCACCTCTCAAGGGTGTTAGAAAATGGGTGGATGGATGAAAATCTTTAAATTCTAATGAACATTTTAAATATCCAAAATAACAAAATAACTTCATTAGTTTTGGGTCATCAAGTTCATCTTAAAAAACGTTTCTGTTCTGTTCTTTGGCCGACAGCTGAGGCTCAGACAGATTTCACAGTTTCTTTGTACGTCACATTTCACATCTTTGCCTTTGAATTTAGGTCTGAATTTTGATTGGGTCGCTCTAGCATTACATTCATGACATGAATACCCTTTGATGAAAACTCTTAAAGTGTAGCTCGCACTCTACAACGAGATTGTTCCAAGTCTAAGTGGAATCTCTAACATGGGCGGCCCTTTTAAAAGGAACTGCAGAATCATCCTTAACAATGGATATACTGGGAATAAACAACAGGACGTCATGTTTCTCAAAATATGCTCAATTTCTACACTCTTAAAACCCACATAAACATATACAGTTGAAACCACGAGTTTACATACGCTGAATAAAGAGATAGCAACATACAACTTGAGACCTGTCGATATAAGCAGTGATTAATTTTAAGCTTGGCGGTGAAGTCCAGATAAACCCGTCTGGACCCCGGGAACAATTACCAGAATGTTGACGTGTTGTGGTAAATGTGCCGTTACCCACATTTAACACTTAAATAGCTAAGCTAACTAATGTCGCCTCAGTCTTCACTGGTTGGATTCTTAGTTAAACCACTTTAAGAGAAGATAAACTCTAAAAAATAAGATATGCTTGTGATTGATGTGAAGTAAGGTTACACAGATAAATTGGCTCCAATTTCCTTAATTTTGGGAATTCGATTAAAATTTACATGTTAAACCGATCTTATCCACCGACCTCATCTACCTCCACATAGGTATGAAAATTGGCCACTTTCACCTTTTGTTCTACTGTGAGAGATCCACCTGCCCACCGGGTTACGCCTACACATGAGTGATTAACAACAGCCATCCTCCCTTTAGGGAATTTAACAACTTTTGAGACTATAAAGGAACAACAACAACAACAAAAAATCATCTTTTTAAAGATTGGTGATCAGACAGAGAACTGCGATCGGTGCACCTCTAATATGAAGTACATAAAAAATACATTTCATTCTATTTCATTCACAGTTTTTGTGTGGGATGAGAGAAAAACTGTGCACTCTAGGTAAATCAATATAGAACCTGTGTTTTCAAAGTAAGAAACTAAATGAATCTGAAACTTCTGGCTACATGAGAAGTTCTGGAAAACTTGGACAAAGCAGATCCAGAATTAAAAAATTACACATATAAACCCTGTTCTACCAATAAAAGAGCTGTGAAACGCATCTGCAAAAGAAAAAGCGACTAACAGGTTTACAATTCAGCGGCCAATTATAACCATACATAAAATCCTCTTAGAGCAATTTAACGGCAATGTTGGCTGATTGAGCCAATTAGTATTGAGAGGTGTCAATTCAATAAATAATTCATAAAACGGTTACTTAAATATGTAATTAAATCATTGAACTTGGCAAATAGCATAGCTTATTCAATATACCGCTCATAAAAAGGCACATAAAAACAGCCCACTAGTATTTAATGGACACATGCTGCATGTGCACCGTGAATTCATTCCATCTCTCATCATCACACATGCAAATGATGTTCCGTCTGAACAGCAGCGAAGACCTACGAAATGAATTCAAAAAGGCTAAAGGCTCTCACTTAGGGTGATAAGGCTGTACAGAACCCAAATGCCAATTATAACGACATAAAAGATTGATTTCTGAAGCAGATGGAAGAGCAGATCCTGGCTATGAAAACAATCACATATGCAAATGACACTTGGTCTGAGAACAAAGAGTTGTGCTGTGAATTTGTAAAAGCTGATGTGACTCGTTAGTTTGGGCGATTTGGAAAGTACAAAAAGCTTGGCGTAATGTTTTAAAATTTAACCCTACTTAAACATCTGCACAGCTTTATCTAGGTGTTACTTCATGATGCCGTTTGTTTCTTAGCAGCAGGTTTGTTAAAGGTAGATTTTATTTAGGTGTGTAAGGAATCTTCTTCAATTGTATGTATGGTATGTATGTATGTAAAGTATGGTCAAACACTCAGACATCAATTATTTGTACTTGATGACGCCTTAAACTTTAGCGGTGCAACTCAAGACGTTGTCAGGTCAATATATAGATCACTCCCACAGGCTCTTAGTGAATCATCTGGCTTTAATGCCTCAAAGGAAGATGGTCCAGAATAGATTATTGGCTGGAAATGTGTTCCCATATACAATCAGCCACTTCTAATATTCTGATTAGCTACAATGCAAACACTACTGATGAATTCAAATCCATCTAAGCATCTTCCTTTTGCCACTAGCACAATGCTACCAGTGGCATATGAAGGGCCAGCATTATTTGTTTTTCAGCTACTTAGTGTCATTTTATAGCACAATCAAGTAATTTTGTTACCTTCAGTTTTTATAAAAAATGCTTTATGTATAAAATATGACTTAAAAGAAATCCTCCTTTGTAATTTAATGCCTTGAAATTGGGCCTCTGTCTCTTTAAGCTTCCGGTCCTTTCAGAAACTCCGCCTTCAGGAAGTCATCACAACATGGCTACTCTACTAAACCTTTAACAACATTCTTAATAATTTAATAATGACCTCAGCAGATGCACAGTTCCACCAGGTGTTTGCTAATTGATGCTGGCTAGTCTGAAGGAGCTCAGTGGGAGGGCTGATCTGTGAGGTGGAAGCTTGGAAACTGCAGCTCGGAGGAGGAGCGTCGTCTTGAAGGCGGCGCTAGGTTCAACCAGGCGTTTCGCACGGACGAATGGTTGCCATGGAGATAAATGGAGATAGATTTCTCAAACATGCATGAAAGAATCAAGGCAACACGCCACATATTTTTATGATGAGGGAATAACATCACAGCATGACAAAAAGCTCAAGAAAGTCGACTTTACATCGTACTGCTCCTTCAAGTGAAGTACCGACTGCAACCTTTTAAATCATTCAATAACATCCAAACATCATCTAAAGACCCCCGCTGACTCTTTCCTTACATTCTACCTTCTAAAAAAAAGAGAAAGGTTTCATTTAATGTCAGGAGAAGCTGTAACAGGAGGGTTTTGTCCAACAACAAAAAACTAATATTACAGTCACAGCAGTCAGCAAGTTAAAACCACGACAAAAAGAAACAAACAGAAAGGACACAACAAAGATCTGTGAGCTGAATCCAAGGGAAGATCTGCAGGAGGCCTGTCGGGTTTCTTGGTACCGATGCAGACGAGTGCGCCGTTGGACTGTTCTCTCATCTGTGTCAAGCTTTGCCTCAGAGTTTGTTTGGTTTTATCTTTTGTGCCGTTCCAACAGCAGATTTCGTCGCACTGCAGGGGGGAGGGGCTCCATTCAGCTGCTCTCTCTGCTTTCTTAGATAATTTCATTGAGGTGTCTGAGGTGCAACGGTAGCCAATGCTTCACGAGTCGCTGTCATTTCGACACGTTATCACATAACCACAAAATTCAACGTTCTGAATGGGATTTTTTTTGTGTGTAAAACTTCAACACAAAGGAGTTGTGATATGAAAGGAAGAATTATGCATTTCACATGATTTTACAAGTAAATATTTGCGGCTACTTGAGTTGTTGTTGGCTCCCCGTACCAAATCTAGTACAACAAATGGCAGTGCAAATAAGTAATCAGAGTAGCAACCAAGAGGTGCTTCTCTGGAGGAGGTGCAAGTATCCACAGCTCAGGTGGGAGTATCTGGTGGCTTTAAGACTCAACAAACTTATGGAAGTTGGTCAGATGAGATGAAACCTTTTTGACCCAATAAAAGCAGCTGTGTGTGGTGGAGCAATTCAAAGAGTCATTGTGGATGGGGAAGCTGGTAGCCCTCAGACTTGACGTAGGACAACATGTTAACATAACAGTTTCCAGGCAGCAGAGGAGATATTCCACAGTAATGTACTGAGTGACGCCATCAGTTGCTGGCAAGCACCGTTAATCGGTCTGATTCGCTTTTGCTGCTCCTCTCATATTTGCCGTATGGTTAGAAAACTGGGTGAAGAAAAATGTTGGGGTAGGGAACATTATCGTTGTCCATTATGACCGACGGAAGAGATGGTTCCATCTTCCTCCTTCTGTCTCGGTTCTTTGGTCCTGCTCTGCCTCCATGTAAACTTCTTTGTTGATCTGAGGTCATAGTTCAATCCCAGTTGTAAACCCCCCCACCAAAAAACAACAAAACATTACATTGTTGCCATGGTTACGCATTATAACCAATGTCCGGATGTTCATTGGTAGAATTTTAGAAAGAAGCTATGGGTATTGACAAACAACAAGAACAAGACTGCATGGTAGTTGAAATGCACTGAAGTTTTTCTTTACTTGAATTGGTATTGTCCAATTTTTAGAGTTTAGACCGGGTCCAACCCACCCTGAGCCCACAGATATTGTGCCGGAGTCTGATCCAGAACAACTAATCAGAGCCAGAAATAAATCCGACATATTATTTTAAACTGCTATCAGTTTAAAATACTTTCAGACCTCTGGCTGTACGTCCAGGCTCAGTAGTCTAACTTCTCCCATTGTTAGCTTTTGTTTAGCATCTTCCATCTTCAAGTGCCAATCCTATGGAATGTGTGACTGATAGGAGCGGAGTCAGGTGGGGCCACGTGCACATTAGTTGTGCGGTCCGCTGCGATTGTTGCAGTCCAATTTCTGCATCTCTTTCATTCCTCAACAGCGTAAACTACCTACAACTTTATTAAGACCATAAGTGGATTTATGCAACTTTATATCAGGTATTCTTGTTTAATTTTCTCTGTGACATTTGGTCTGTAGGTTTCTTTAAGAGCCTCCAGACCATCGCGCGTATTATTTTGACCTGAATTGAGGTTGGGCTTGAGCTACGGACCTAAACTTTTCAGACTGTCCTGTGGTAATGTGCGCAGGTTAGACCACTACTGGCTGCATGGATTTTCATATAATCCTTTTCAATCTGTTGCTTAATCTATCCTTTCCAACCAGACACTTCACCTCACATGTCATCTTTTTATCTATTCTTAATCTCTTCTAAAGCTCCTCTAAGAGACCATTTCTTTATCCAGCAAATCTATCCATCAAATCTATTTTCTGCTACGCGACATCACCTCAACCAGTCTGATAAAATTTCCCTCACATTCTTGACTTTTCTTCTCTCTAATCGTCTTGATGACGTTCTAATTACACCTAATTGGATCTTCAGAAGAGCCATTAATATATATGCAAACCAGTCAGCCCTTCAAATCTGATGAGCAGACTCTCACCCACTAGAACCTGACAGCCACCTGCCTCGCAATGTCACTGGAAAAGATTTAGTGATCTGAAAAGATGAAACGGTGCAATTATACGCAACAAATTTGTCCAACTTTTCTATCTTGTTATTTTCGCTTCCTCGTCAGCCAATGCAGTTTAATCAGATGAAGATTATCCGCATACCGCCCTTCCTGTTGCTTGAAGGTCAGTCTAACTTCACTGAAACAAGACGCTGGTGAGCTGCAGTCATTTTTTGCTCTAACATGACCTTCAGTTGTTGTCCCTCACCACTTCATTAAGGTTTCGTTGTCAAGGGGCCCCGGATGATTCACAGAGGCCTGTTCCTCAGCGGCGCATGAGGACTTTGGTGGAGCAGACGTGAAGTGACACAGGGGAAGAGGAGGAGGTGCGACAACGGGTAGAAAATTGGGGACAAAAGTCGGCTTTTTGTTGGTTCGCTGGAGATTAAAAGAGGCAAAGGAGCTAAACTGGGACAGGGGACAGAAGACAATGTGTGGAGATTAAGGGAAGGAGACAAAGAGGACAGGAATACCACAGGATTGCTTTCTGTCAGATGCAATAAAGGCAAGGTAGAGCTGTCAGGAAGTAGGAGAGAGCTGAGGAGTTGTTTGCCATACTGAGCAGACTCACAAAGCTTTGAAATTATGCAGGAGCGACTCCATTTACAGTAGTCACACCAAAGAACAAAGCTGGGAAAAACTCATCCAAGGATTACTATAAATATTCAAAAGATAGACATTATGCTTGACTTTTGTCAAGGATGTCAAGATGACCAACAGATGTTGATGCTGAGGGGGAAAATAAATAAATAAATAAAAATAGAAATCACAGCACAGACATCAACTAGAGCTCGTTTCGTTTGATTCAGAATGCCTGCATTCCTGTCTAACATTAAAACAATCCCCTGATAAAGACAGCAGACCCAGTTTTTAAACAGTCAATATTTTCAAGGGTTTGGAGATATTCAAGGTAAACCTCTTAACGGTCACCCAAAAAGAAAAAAAAACACTGACATGCAGGTCAATGGGTCGTGACTTTCATTTAATCATTGTTTTCTTATGACAGTTAAAGGCTTTTAAAAGCATCATTCTTGGGGCGTGCTGTGGTGACGCAGGGGTTTAGCACGCCCCACGTTTGGAGGCCTTAGTCCTCGACGCGGACGTCGCGGGTTCGACTCCTGGTCCCGACGACCTTTGCCGCGTGTCTTCCGCCCCCCTTCCTGTCAGTCTACTGTCAAAAAATGCGAGCCACTAGCGCTACTAAAAACTCTTCGGAGGGGAAAAAAAAAGCGTCATTCTTAACTGTGTTTTGCCTTTGCTATTAAAACAATATAAATGTCATGTAGGGTTGAAAGTAGGATACTAGTGTCTCAGCACAGTGGAAGACATTGTATGATAAAGTTCAGTTGAAATATAACCAAGATTTTTTTTGATTGATCTGTAAATAATTCAGCTTCTACAAATTTCCCAAGAGAACTAAAAATCTTGATACTTCTTCACACACTTACTCGCTATATTACCTTGCTTTTTCTATTGCTGTGGACAATGTAATGAGTCAACTTAATCAATTTCTCCTTCACTTGTTTTTGGCTAAGTGCTCATACAAAAGAACCCCCTTCAATAAAAATAGATCGCTTAATTTGCTAAAAGTGGAGGATGTCAAACCCTCTGAGTATTTGCAGCAAAGTAAAACAATTCCCCAAATCTTCACTGTGCAGAGGTCTGATTACTCACTTATAGAGGATTACAGTCATTTCGCTACCCATTTTGGTGCTCTTAGCCCCCCTTCAGAGGAGCAGCTGGGTTACAACAGGTCAAGCTTCTCTGTTTGAAGTAGAATTAGTAAATGCATTACAGGATATGCATACATAAGGCGATTTAGCCATCAAGAGCTAATGAGCGGATCTCACCTTGGTACATAAACAAACGATATGTCCTTTACTGTAAATGTGCAAAGTACACATGAACAAACCCTTTTCCAACTGAAATCAGACAAAAGTGAAGTTATTAATGGAGGGTTATTTGGGGGTTGAATTTTTTTTTCCCCACCTCGTTTTTCCCTTGGCAAAGAAAAGTGAGCCGCTAGCTAGTACCTGCCCGGGGTTCCACAGTTCGATTGCCATTTTGATCCATGAAGACAAATCGTCCGCCGGTGAAGTCAGAGCCGTAGTCAGACAGGTACAGGAGAGATGTGTAGTCAAAAGAGCCATACGTCTCCTAAAAGACAGAGAGAGTTGAAGCATGACTGACCCACCAAATAGCTGAGCACATTTTCAGAATCAACCTTTACTGTCATCACATATCAGCACAACCAAGGAAAGAAACAAAAAAGACAAACGACATAAGACCTGGGTAGACAGATGCCAGAGGAAGCAGCCATCATGAAAGGCCCTATCCTTTTTATTGTAGGTTAAGAATTAACTTGTATGATGCATGAGGGCTTGTGGTGATAGGGAGGGTTTGAAATTGATCCACTACTGACACACCTTTGAACCAGGAGAGGAGCTCAATGTGGAGCAAAGTTAATGTCTGTGAAGTGAGGGGTAAGAATAGACAGGTCAAACATGTTGCAAAACTTCTTTTTTCTTCATGTGCAAAGCTGTTTGCAACCTCAAGCAGTGGATTCTTAAGGTTTCAAACACACGCCATGTCTGTTGAGGGAACTGCTTATTGTGTACTTTGAAACAACTGTACTTGCCACTTCCAGGTCTTTCTGAAGGTTTCCACAGGTGGAACTCCTGAGACAAATGTAACAGCTTCACCGGATTATGTCCCCCTAACGCGCTCACTGGAACCTCAAGTCGTCTAGAAATTATTCTCCAACCAATCAAATCATGCTGGTGAGCAACCCTAGCGCCCCTACCACCAGGCTTGTGCTCCTTCTTTTCTTTATGCATTCAATATGAAGAAAAGCTATTGTGCCAATAGCTTTTTAAATAAAACATTACTTAAATTTGTGGGAATCTATAGCTTGATTCTTTACTTGTGGTTACTAAATGGGTTGTCTCTGACATCTGTTGAGAACCTCATGTCAATTGCATCTTAAAAACTGTATTTACTGAGGGAATTACCCAAGTCGCACCTGGACTAGACGATTCCAGCCTGATTCTACAAAACAATTTGTCATTTGCAAAACTTTTGCAAAATTTTTGAACACAAA
Source organism: Brachyrhaphis roseni (assembly GCA_903066815.1). NCBI lineage: Eukaryota > Metazoa > Chordata > Actinopteri > Cyprinodontiformes > Poeciliidae > Brachyrhaphis > Brachyrhaphis roseni. Next base: position 23,549 of record CAEFZY010071913.1, read on the forward strand.
CAAAGAAGGAGATTCTTAGTTTTCCCCAAAATATTGTTAAAATCTCAGCTATTCTAGTGAAATGGAAGTATAACGTCACCCTTATTGTTCAGTATTGGGAAATAAGTTATTAAACTACGCCGTTTTGCTAATGTAGGAAAACATGTGGCCACTGAAAAGAAGACAGGCCAGATTTGGATACGGGATGGAATCGCTGTCAAGTGGGGTGAGGCCACATATATGGAATTGATCTAAGGAGAAATGGAACATCTGGACAGGCTTGTGCAAGGTTGGGTTCAAATGTGGTTTCTAAGTACTTCTCAGAGGGTTGCGACATAAAAAGAACAATATTGAATAGATTTGATCTTGGTGTGAAAGACAGGCAGTGGTTAGCTGAAAGCGAGAGAGTGTGGAGTTGGGTAATAACTGGCGTGGACAAAGACAAGCTGCCTAGCAACAATAATAGTGGTAATTACTGAAGTATTTAGTAGAAACTGAAATGGATTATGAATTGCCGCCACCACAAATCTTTTGCAGCATTTTTGCAAGATTGAAAGCAATCATTCATATCGTTTAGCCCTTGCTCGCTGCTTTTTTCCCCATATGTGATATGAATTGAATGCTTCAGGCGTGAAAATATTAAACTATATGTTTTTCAACACGGCCTTTTTTCAATAGAAAGGAAGCTGCGATTAACGCAGAGCCCACTTTTCCAACAGGTAACATAAACTTGTAACACAAATGAATAACAGCCTGTGTGGTGTGAAGGCTATACAAGTGTTCCACAATTCAGGTAGAAATGCTTTGGAGTGCCTGTTGAATTCATGTAATCATTTCCCTTTACTCCCAGAGAAACACATTGCTGTCGCCTTTTTGGAACGATCAAATGAAAGCAATGAAACAAGACGCTAAAATGGCTTCGGTGGAATTTGACACGGTTCAACAGATTCTTTGATCCGTCAATAACACTACATGCCATTTTATATGCTGGGCTTTCATGGGCGCAAGCAGTTCTTGTTGGAGCTCTTGTGGTTTGTGCAACGTAAACAGTTCGCACCTCATTACTGAACTGATGCTGTATCACAAAGCAGGTCTCCTCTCTGGCCATGTATGAAGAGCTAATTAAATGTCCATTTCGTCTTAAAATATGCAATATTCCTCCTGCCTAATTAACCCCAAAGGTTTTGTAAGGAGGGGAATTGGGAGCCAAGATAAGCAAAGTACTATCTAAGAAGGCAAAGAAAATGTATTAAGAGTTGCTGACATAGTGACCACAAATATATGGTTAATTTACTGCAGTGCTATGCATATAATAGTCATAGCATAGAAATGGAAACGTTTTATTAAAAATAAAAATAACACCCCTAGCATATGATATGTTGCTTATCATATTCATATGATATGAAGTCATATGCTATGCAACATACTGTATATGCTATAGATGTTTTTTTAATCAAATGAAAAGTTTCCATTCCTTATGCAAATAACATGAAATTTAACTACACTGAATAAAAAGACACCTCATTGTTGTTGCAGTCATTTTGACTGACGGTAAGTAAAGTTATAGTTACTGGATTGTGCTACTAAAATGTCACTCTGTGCCTGGAAAATACATAATACTGCCCCTAAATTATGAATGATTAACTTATTGTGGCCTCACAACTTCCTCCTGGGCTGCATGGACCTGAATTCCCGACCTGTTTGTTTTTAATCAAAAGTCTCAATGAGTCTTGCTGCAAAGGCTTCTGTCATGAGGTACTGGGCTTTTCAGTTGGATAGATTGGTATTACAAGCGCAACTTTATCCATAGTTTTGAAATCAGGGAACATTTCTCTGTGCGAAGTGATATGAAGTCAGCAAAATCCCGCAAGTCCTTGTTTTAGCGGGAGGAATATGCACTCCTTCTGTACCAGATAGACTGGTCTGAAAGCCTGCATAACTCTTCAACGTGCTTTTAGCACAATGAGGTGCACTGAGTAGAGTGTCAAGGTGAGAGTTAAAGCTCAGATAGGAATAATTTTTTTTTATTAATAAAAAAAATGTGGAATTTATCTTTCCTGTAGAAATCAGAACATTTTTTGAGTCAAAGTGTCTTTTTGTAACATTACAGCTAATCCACAATATCAACTACATCTAAACCCATCTGGAAAGTCTTGAATGAATGTCAAAGAGGTGTATAAAACCCATCTTCAGTTTGGTTTCATTATGACAGTAATCCAAGTTCTACTAAGAGGACGGCTGAGGCTATTATGCGGCTCTGATTGGCTATCAGCTGGAGTCGAGCTTCACTTCCGCAGAGAGACAAGGCCGGGTCAGGAACGTAAATGTGTCGGCAGCAGTTTGCGGCCAGGTCCGTCTCCGTCATAAATGATAAACCCATCTCTCTGCTGTCACACTTCAACTGTAGTGCTGACACAATATCAACTCATTGATCGATGGGCAAAAGAAAAGCCACCACTAAAGACGTCGGAGGCTATTTGCATGTAAATGAGGGCAGGGTTGTCCAACTGGCCTCAGAATAGTGGCAGAGACAGATGGCGGAGTGAAGAGCCGTTTTTCTTTTGATTTGTTTGTTTCCTGTTGCTGAGAGCCAGAAGGACACGGCGAAGAGGCAAATATTAATATGTTTGTAAAAGCCAACACAGGATATTTGACAACACAAAGGGTGAAATGGAAGCAATCTAGAAATGAGGCAAAGAGAACAATTGTCGTCAAGGTGTTGTGCTGCTTTTCTAAACAAGAAAAACAGGTCAATATTGGGACTGACACATCGACAAACATCAATAAAGCAGAAAAATTGTTTAACATCAAGAATCCCAAGTCCATTACAGCTAACACCAATGACCGTATTTATTCTTTTTTAGTCCTATTGGTTGATGAAATAATGTTTCGTCAACATTTAATCTCTTAAACTGATTAAATCAACGAGTCACAATCACATATATTTTATTTTAGACTTTTAAATAATTTCATTTTACAAAAACTTTGTACTCCCTAGAGAGACTTTCCTTTGAACTGGAACCAACATGTTCTTCAAACCTCAGAGAGGCGAATGTCTTCAGACAACAGCCGAGGTGGAGAAGACTTTAAAAGAGCCGATTCATGAATTCTGATGAAAACTGAAGCATGTATGATGTGAACAGCTTCAGAAAACAACATTAAAAAGTAACATGCAAGGATGAACGAAACGACGAAAGAAAGAAGGGTTTGCGATTATTTGCGTTCATTTATATTCATATTACAATATTAATGTTTACTTGTGACAAATTTTTGTATTGTAGACAGACTTTAAATATAGATAATCTGATAAGAGACTGGTATTACAATCGCCACTTCAGCCAAAGTTTTGAAATCGGGGAAGATTTCTCTATTTGAAGAAAGAGAGAAAGGAAGTGAAGAAAGCAAGTATGGAAGCCAAGAAGGAAGGGCACAAGAAAACAAAGAAACAAAAATTACAGACAATTATAGGGAGAAGGGATGAAAGACAGAGAAATAGAGAAAAAAGCAAAGAAAGACAGAGACACAAAAAAGAAGCAAAGAAAGTAAACAACAAAAACACAGACAAGAAGGAAGGATATTTAAACTCATAGGAAGTACTGGTAACCATACACCATTTTCCCCCATTTATTATCTGACCCTGTAAAGTGATTCAACCCCAGGCTTTTCCAGCTGATGTAGCAGCTCTGGAAGCAGTGAGGTCACAAACCCAAATCCGCACTGGCTTATCTGCAGCCAAACAAACTCGAGGCTCTGTGTTTGTCCGTTACCTTATCGATGTGCGGGTGCCAGTACTCGTCATGCTGCGTCTTGGCTGCGGTGCTGTTGATTCTGGAGAAGAAGGTGGGCTTGGTGAGGTACATCAGGGTTCGGTCCAAGCCAAACGTCTCGGCAATGACGGCCTGGATCCGGCCCCGCACATCTCTAACGGTGACAAATGGGAGAGGAGTCCGAGGTGAAAGCGAATTTCAGTGTGATTTATGATTCCTACACACCGACAGCCACAGCTGTCTAAGAGACACGCTCATAGCTAAATATTCTAGATTCATTTTTTTCCCCATCCTAACCAGAAAAAAAAGTCTTTATACTCTTATTTAACCGTCCTGCAGAAGAGTCCAGTGGACCCTGTATGGCCTTTTACCCTATGTTTCGGGAACTGACAGGACACCTCCATCGTTTCCCCATTAATCAACCATCATCTGAGCCTTGTGCTAAAACTGTGGGAGGGTTAAAAGTCAACTACTGCTTTATTTGGAGAAAATATGTGATACTGTGTATTTATTACGATTATTATTATTATTATTATGATTACTGATCCTAATAAAAAAAGGAGTAAACAAAAAACAAAATAATTTTAGATTAATCTCAGAAATTTCCTACAAAGAAAAACATGGAAATTGCTGAGTTTGAAAATTTACTAGAAGTCAAAAAGTTTGACTTCTCAGAAATTTTCTAGAAAAAAGTTGAAAATTTGATTGAAAAGTCAAAAATTTGCTAGAAAAATTTGAAATTTGAGTTTCAAAAGTCAAAATGTCAGAAATGTCCTTGTTTTTTTTCTAGAAAATTTAGAAGAAATGTTTTTCTGCTTTTTTTTTTTCCTATTTACAACGGCACTAATACGCCATCATACAATTATAATCACCTGTAAAGCTTGAAATCCTCTTCTGTGAAGACATCTGCTATCTGTTCCCCGAAATACCTGCATTGAAACAGCAGAGCCAAAGATCACAGGTCACCGACACACAGGACAGAGAGGGGGAAAAATAATTAAATTTTAGTAAAAATAGTTAACATTCAGTCAAACCTTAAAGCAGCAGATTTTAAGCAAGCGACTGACAGAAAGTTTTGATTTTTGAGTGGGAACTGTTAAGTCAGCATTTTCTGATTAAACCTGACAGATGTTCTCTGAGAACCCGGTGTCGGCCACCTGCCGGGTGGGACAGGTGGCCGACACCTGACGGGGGCGTTTGGGAGCCGAATAAAGTTGGATTCTGACAGGACTGATGAATGACGCTGAGATGGGGTCACTGGACTGGTGGCTGACCTCGCGGTGTGAAATAGAAATATCACTGAAAACACTGAAAAACCGTCAGGAAACGCTAAGATGGTCAAATAAAGGCAAGGTGTGACTTCCCACCTGTATATATTGACAAACTGTTTCCCCATGGACAGCGCTCCAGAGTGAAGGTCCAATATGGAGGCCTGCAGGGAAAACACATATTACGCAACTACAGTAACGTGTGTCCAGTGTGTTGAGATTCAATGCCAATCAATCGTCAGTGTCCTTATTTTTCCGCAGATTGTTGCCCTTTAGTTGTTTACTGCTCATCAAATCTTCTGGGACAAAACAAGTCAATTTCTCAGAGGCCGCTTTACTGCTTTCAGTTGATTCACTCAAATATATGAAAACTTTCTAAAAAGTTTCTCTCCTCGCTTCGTTTTTTTCAGCACCTCTTTATGCGCAGGAATACTGTACGACACCGCCCTCTACAGGTGTAAAGTAGAACCATTCCTCTAAGGATCTAAAATGCCTACATTTAAATCTGAGGTTGTGTTCCCCAGCAGACATCTACCACAAAAAATAGAAATGTAGTCATAATATCAGCAGAATGAAGACACAATATTACCAAAAGAAAAGTTGTTTAAATGAGGGGGAAAATGCATGGATAGAGTTTTCAAAATCCTATGTGACCAACTCATCTAGTCTGTGACTTTTGTTCTTCAAATTGCACATAGTAGGTTGCACAATCATTTCAAAGTCCTGAAACTGATAATAATCATTATAATTTTATTTTCATGTCATTACCATTTTATTCTCGTATCATCCTGACTTTTTGCCATACAATTTTGTTTCTGCATTGTTACGTCTTTCTCATATTACAACTTTATTCTCATGACTTGCCGTACGGCTTTATTCTCGTATGACTTTATTCCAATAATATGAGTACTCTCATATTACGATGACTGTTCTTGTAATACGAGTTTACTCTTGCAATATTTTGACATAATTCTTGCACGACTTTTTTCCTTGTAATAATTTTATTCGCTAAATTAAAAGTCCCTAATACTCTGACGCAGAAATCTCACCCCTGTAAGGTGACAGATGCGGTCGTAAATATGGATTCTCCACCACAACAGGCTCAACTTCGCTGACAGGAGCATCAAAACATCCTGCCGTTTCAACTGCACTTAAAAGTCCAAACATAACAGCGTTTTTCAGCAGCTGAGCAGGAAAATCTCTGGGTCGTCAGTGAAAACTTCTGGCAGCATGTCTCAGCTCCGAGTGACTCTGTCACAGCACTTCACAGGCGCGCCGATGAAATATTCATGAAGGCGGCGTTTGAAGGTGAATTTAGCAAAGGACACTAACTCAATGAAGGACCTCAGAACTCCTCAGCTAAAAGTGTTTCTACAAAAAATTGGCTGAGAGGGGATGAATACAAATTTATGCTATGCTCAGATTTTTATTTGTACAAAAAAATCAAATAACCAAAGGAAATATCTCTCCCAGCTATGCAGAAGTTTGTTTTGGTATTTGTTGGTTTACCAAAGTATGGAAAAGATTAAGCAAAGCACCGGATCTATTACACAGATTTCACTGCAAAGGAAACCAAATTTGACCAAGTATTTTTGATCGAGTTTCAAGAGCAGATATCTTCGAACACTTGAAATAATATCAAACTTTCACTTAATTAAAGGGATGAACAACAAATCAATAACAATACATATCGTGATGGGCACGTGATCAATATCAATAGAGAATACATCTGATAGAATATTCAATATGGAGAATATCCACTGAACTTTGATCCAGACACGCTCAGCATTCTGGGGGATGTAGGCAGAGGAAAGACTTCAGTCGCTCAACCTCTTTACGGCCAGCTAAGAAAGGCTGGTTGCGTCAACTAACTAAATTTTTGGTTATCTAGCAACAACTTGAGTAATGCGTGGAGCAGCAATTTCAGGTTTTGCCTCATAACTACTTAAAAATTAAAAATAACGGTGTCGAGAGAAATCTGTGGATAAACAGGAAAAGAATCACCAATACATTTTTCTCTTCTTATAACCAAATATAATCTGCCAATTTAACAATCACTTTTTCATCAATATAAAGGAATTATTGACTTAAAGCAAGCCCCTACTTCTTGCTGAAAAGTTACTTGTAAATTAGTTTCGCCTTATTTCAAATGTACTAAGACATTCACAGTCGAAACTAGACCAAAAATACTTTACAATATTCGATAATTTTGCAGGGTTACTTCTGCTTACACCCAAATATTTAGAAGTTCATCTTCAGCCAATGGAGGAGAATCACTTTAACCCTTTTCTTTGAGCACAAAACATCTACACAAGGTAAAGATGAGACCCCCACTGCGTGTCGGCAGGAGGTCTCCCATATCCGTTTGATTAGCAGGAAGCTGTACAGTGGTGTCGACCGTCTTCCGTTTCTCACACAGGTCGCTGAGGGTCGTACAGTAGCCCTACGCACTTATCAGGAAAAAAAACCCATATTGTAAAAACGACTCAAAGGTCATCTAGTTTATCCCCCCCATAATTTATCTCATCTTATCCAGACATCCCATTACAACTCTCTTAATATCACATCCAGTCAGTATGCGGCCAACCTGATGATGGGCACACACAACCTGCTGCCAAAACAGGTGAATATCCTCCTGTTCCCATGGCAACAGGATGATATTACATTATATGGAGGAAAAACAAGCCCTTCCTTAATCTGCGTAAGCTATTTCTGGGGGAATCCCCACTGGAGGAGCAATCCGCTGATTTAGTGACTAACAGCTTATTGAGTGTGAGGCAAAGCAAACATCCCTGAGCTCCACAGATAAGCAGGACTGGGGAGGATTCTGAAATACAGTAAATATTTTTATCATAAGCCAGATTTAGGCTGAAGAAAGCAAAAAGTGGCATGTTTGTCTTTCACTTAAAGTTTTTATGATTTCCCCCCAGAAAAATAAATAAAACTAAAGCAAGCATACGAAAAAACAGTTGCTGGTTTTAAACAGCTTTGGTTCTTTTTATGTATGATCATATTAAAAAAAACAAAAAAAAGCCCTAAAGTTTTATATTCAAACTCCAAAAAAATGAAACCCGATTCCGAAAAGATCGACCAAGAAAACAAGACATGCTTCCAGACCTCAAGACTCGCATTTCTGGATTTTTTTCAGCCATTTTAAATAAAGTCTGGGTAGAAAGTATTAACTATGAACCTATTTTAAACAGATGATGAGTTTTACTTCCTGCCGGTTCCACAAAGTCAAAGTGCCGCAATGAAAGGCGAAGACTGGCTCCAGATGGGAAAATTGGAAGAAAGACAAATACCTGGAACACTACACCTTTCTTTTTTTATTTATTTCTTTGGTTTTCATATCTTGCTACAAGCGTAAGTGCTGAGGTTTTACATGACAGATAACAAACAGGAGTTCAATTACTGAACTAATTAAATCAGTGACGTTCAAACTTTTATCCATGAGGTCCAAAGTCATCAAGTTGAAAGCATTCGGGGGTCACGATTTTTATATATACATATTTAAAAAGTAAGAACCTAACTGCTTTAAACTTGAGTAATGTTTCTTCTATTCAAAACTGTGTACTATTTATGCTGGTCCCGCACAAAGAAAAAACTAATTAACGTTTGTGGCTGTAATGTAAAAGAAAAGCTCAAAGTCTATCAATGCTTTCGCCAAACGCTGTATACTGTATGCACACTTTAATAATTAAAGAAAGAAAACTGTCGAAGTCTTCTGAAAGACGCAAACTGCCTTCTGGCGCCTTCCCAAAGACACTCCCACACATCAACACTAACAAGCTCTCTGCCTTTGTTCTTTGGAGCTTTTAATTAGCAACGGGTATGCCATACGCTCGACACCTCTTGAGGAGAAGTCTCTCTTTCCTTGAAGAGAAGCCGTCTCATGTGGCTTCTGATGTCTCTACATGAAAAGACGGGTCGTTTTATGACATTTTCTTGTACTTGTTTGCCATCTTGTCCATCAAAAAGTGTTCTCGAGTAGTACAACACTAACTAACAATTCTTTTAATAATTGATTAATCTATTGATTGTTGTAGTGAACAGATTTTGTGTACAGATTTTTCATTTAACCGGAAGTAGAAAAGTTATAAACAAATAATACAATTCTCTTTTTTTAATTAATAAAAAAAAAATGTATTGCCTAAAATGCAACAACATGGCATTCCTTTAGTGAATTCGAATCGGGTGAAGCTAAAAATACAACACTGTAGTTTTAGCTTCACTGAGGATTCTTGCCTAAAACATATTTACAGACAAAGGTTCTTTTTCTACCTTTAATGCAGAGTGTATATATTTCTTGTACAGTTTTGGCTTAATTATTGCTCTGCATGTGTTGTTTTATTCAGCAAACTGCCTTTTTTGAGTCTGAATACTTAATGATTAATCGGTTACTAAATTAGTTGATTGTTTCAATAATCGATTAATCACAGTTAATGAAGATCGGTGCAGTTAAATACGATTACTTATGATTAATCACAATTAGTTGTTAAGTTAGTTGCCCATTATTTTAATAATCAATTTATTGCAAATGGCCATTTTTGAGTCTGAATACTCCAGCTAACAATTAATCGGTTACTAAATTAGTTGGCGATTATTTCAATAATCCATTAATCACGATTAATTATGATTTATATGATTAATCTTTAAATTAGTTGACGTTATTTCAATAATCAACTAATCATGATTATCTACGATTAATCGTTTAAGCTCTAACAAACAGCATCATCTTACAGCAAACTGAAGGACAGAAACATTTTCATTTACTACATTTTTTTTGTTGTATTAATCCTGCAGGTGAACAAGGATTTTAATTAGCAAGAAATTAAAATCTAGGTGTGTGAAATATTTACCCCTCCCTCAGACCCGGCCAGCGCCAGCCCCCTCTCAGCCAGCCTGCGAGTGAGAAGCAAAGAAAGTGTTTAGAAACCGACGCAGTCGCGTGGAAAAGAGCCGAGGCATGTTCGGGGTTTAACCTCCGGAGGGCCTGAGCGTCTTCGCTCGTCACCACGCCGTCCGTGACGACTCGGCCACACTTCTGAGGGGTGCAACCTGACAACAGGGAAACATGAGGCAGTGTTTCACAACTCGGCAGCAAAATTAACACACACACAAAAAAACAGTGCATTAAAAAAAGAGTTTTTGTTCTAAATGTACGCTGAGTTTTAATTCGTTGCTGCAGAAGTTTAAGCAACTTCCTGTTTTTAAGTCTTGTGGCAAATTACATGTATATCAATGACTGAATAGGTCCAAACATTGCTGCGGATCAATTAGAGAAACTACTGATCAAATATTCTTGACTTCTCAGTGACATCATGTCTAGAAACACAGTCTGCAGTGCCACCTGGTGGATCAAAAATTATATGGAAAAAAAAACAACAACTGAAATTTGACATTATTTTAGGGGTTATGTATATACATATATTAAAGTCCCTTTAAATAGATGCTAGAGAAGACTTTGGTTTGGCTACCCTGCTGGTCAACAGGATGAAAAGTAACTCCAATACTTTTTTATTGCTTACAAGAAAGACACCTTTATCAAGCCAAAGCTATTAGTTAATATGAAGTCAGATGATAATGAAAAATCATTCAAGTTGACTTAAGATATGTCTTGTCGTCTGCAAAACATGCTGTCATGGTCAGTTTTCCTGCTTGTTTTGGATTTTAGTTGAAACATTGACCTAGTCTACTAACCTATCAATAAATACTGTTAACAGACAATCCCACAAAGCTGTATCAGATCCGGTACACAGAATTAGAACGTTTTTATTCAGCAATTTGAAGGACGTTTATCTAGGATATTTAATTCAACATGCTGCTGACAGCTGGAGTGAGAATGGCAATAATTGTGTCATGAGTGAAACTGACACAGGGCAGCAGAACTGTGACTCTGGTAAGGGATTTAAAGATGCCACACTTGAATTGGCAACCAGTCATTGTACACCACAGAAAGTAGTAAAGAGGAAAACAGTTTAAGCAACTGCTAACATGCTGAGGTAAAGCTTTGAAAGCAGGTTCCCCACTAAAAGCAAACTGTCTTCAAAGACCCTAAAATGTCTTCATGGGACATACAGCAGGTCCTTGCAAGTGTGAAGACGATAAAGAATGTGTAATAAGAAAGAAACTGCACTTTATGGGAAGAATGCAAGGATTTCTCCTTGCACTCTTTCCTAGGTGTAAGGTTGGAAAGAGTAGACTTGAGTCTGGCCAGACTTAAGTGTGCCGCAAAGAACGTAGTCAAAGACCATGGCCCATATTCTCAAAGGTGCGTGGATGTGCCAGGATTTTCTCCAGCTTCACAGAAACAAAAGTGAATGATCTAGTCAGCAAGTAGCTTCAGTTATTACAGATACAAACCAGTGATCATGTCCAAAATCCGGGTGTAGTGATGGACTCAGAGAAAAACCTTTAAAGAGACATAAAGACAGCAACAAAGTCGGCCTTCTATCATCTAAAGAACATTTCCAGGATTAAAGGGATAATGTCCCAGCAATGTCTAGAGAAACTCATCCATGCATTTATCTTTAGTTGTATTGATTAACAGTGTCTAACAGTTCTTCATAGGTCTACTAAAAAATTTAAAAAATGGAAAAAAATAAATCAATCAATGAGACAGCTGCAGAACACTGGCGATAGATCACATCACCCCAGTTTTAAAGTCCCTACACTGGCTCCCCGTAGCTGAGAGAACAGACTTTAAAATACTGCTGTTAGTTTACAAATCACTGACCGGCTTAGAACCACAGATCTGCTGTTGTTGTCTCAACCAGAACCAGACCAGAACCACTAAGTTCCTCTGGTTCTGGTCTGCTCTGCATCACCAGAACCAAACATGGAGAAGCAGCATTCAGCTTCTACAAAACAGCCAAAACACTGAGCTCCTTCAAATCTGGACTAAAAACCCACCTGTTTAGAGGTGGGTTTGATTGGTAGCAAATGACACACTGATCAACATATCTGATGTATATTTGCTTGATGATTTTGATTATAGCATTTGACAGTTGAAGCCAAGTTGAAACAGTTGAAAGTGTCAACAAGACACTAAATAAACTTGACTTGACTGGTATTAGGATTCTTTGTCAATACGGAGCCTGAACTTCTGCAAGACGTTTCCTGGGCACAACAGAGAACAGGTTTTCCAGTTTCCCATGTAAATTACCATATACTATAAAACATAGAGGTTGAAGTTCTTCAGAGTCAAAAAGAAATCCAGATGTGACTATTTCTTAACAAGGGAGATAATATTTAATGTGGAATCCCAAGGTTTTGATGTGACTGAATATGTTCTAGGTGTCATTAGCTGTAATAGTCAGCATGTCACATTATTGGAGAAGGATTAGTAATGCTCCTTTTCGTTCTTAACTATGAAATTAGATGGGGGGGGGGGTTCAGTAGAGCGTCACCTGGGTAGCGCTTGTAGTTCTCGTAGTCCTCTGAGCATTGGACGCTGTAGACCCTGGGCTGAGGCAAGATCATTTCCCTCCGACTGGCCAGAGTTTCTGTGATGTCGCCATCCAAGGAAGACAGGTAGAGCCAGGCGGCAACTGTACTAGCACAGAGAGCAAGCAGGAGCAAGGCCAGGAGCCCCCGGGGGCCCCGCCACAAAGACCCCTGCCTCAGGGCATTTCCCCTGGTCAGGACAAAGGTGAGTGACAATAAGCACAATATAACATACACACAGATTGTAATTTAATTTCTTTCATTTATTAGGTGTCCGTGTTGAAAAAGTGAACTCTGGAGGCAGTTAGTTGAACTGGACTGTATTTAGGGGTGTCAATGAAAAGAGGGAGGAACACAACCAACACTTTTTAAGCTTTGTATTTGTAAAGAGTGTTAAAAGAAACATGCAACAGTACATGTTTTGTACAGTTTTGATGTATGGCATAAAATCCTAATAACAGGCATCTGAGTTTGTGGTTGTGATGTTGCAATGTGCACTGCATATTTGACAAACCGATATTAGATTATACTTAATAAGAGCTTCTGTAACACCGTTTTATTAAAAAAGAAAGAAAAAAAACTCGAAATGGATGTGTTTTTGTACCATTTGGACCATAACTAATCAGGTCGAGCTTTAACTAGTTTTACTGGCCGAAGCTGGAGTTTTCGCTCCCATTCAGCGTCTCCAGCCTCCTTTAATGGTGGAAATTAGCTTCGCTTCATTAGCTTACCTTTTAATTTTCCTCTCTATCTCTGCTGCATTCGGGCCCTTCGTGTTCCTCAGTCGTAGCAGAGCCATGTCGCCTCAGCTAGCTTTCAACCAACAGCTGCTTGCACGCAGAAAACATCCCGCACACCCCGCCAACAGCTCGTACGCCAGCCGGAAGCTCCCCAACTTCCTGCTAGCGCTTGTGTCGGCCCACCCCATTGGCTCTCCTGGAAGAGGAAGCGCAGCTGTCATTGGTCCACGTGAAAACTAGTTCCGCTACAGCTGGAGAAAGAAAACAGAGGTTTGGTTTTTAAGCTGAAAGCTCCTTTTTTGACTAATTTAGCTCTTTGAACCACACACGCTCCAATTTTAAACGCCTTGCACCGAGCTCGCATTTTATCAGAGAGTTTTCTTAAACTGGCTGGCAAGCGTCTTAAACATATAGGTGCTACTTGACAAGGTAGGTTATACTGACCGGAAGTAGAAAAGGAAACGGACCTTTGATGGGCTCTGGGTTTTAATTGTTAATTCTAGGTCTTCGAAGATGTATGTCTCCATTTGGGTCTAACCCGTATGCTTCTATATTGTTTTCCTGAAGAAATTCTTTATTACCAATGAATTTAACTTCTTATTTATTTATACATATACTTACACATTGTCATTAATTATGGATATAAATACACAGAAAATGACCCAGGCTTTTGTATGATACCATTTGATTGAACTAATTGTTTTCTAAACATCGTTTCCATTTGTTTGGAAATGATGTTTAGAAAACGTCATGGGGTTTTGACCCCAAATTGTTATAAAATATAAGGATTCCTGCTACAGATGTTATTTATTGTAGTCACGTGACAAATTTCCGTACGGTGGACTATGAGCATATTGTAGAAAATTATGTTAAAATAGTTTTGTCGACGCGGGTGCAAAGTCCAATACGGAAGCCCAGTAACGCAAAAAACATGAACTGTTTCTTGCGTCGTTTATGGCTTTGGGTCGATCCCATTTTTTACCTTGTTTCTATCTCATTGTTTCTTCTTTTCTACATCTCATGTATAACATAAATTAATTGTATGTTATGTTCAAATAATACTGTATTTCACTCTGTTTTTGGTTCTGACACCTGTATAGAACAGTTTCTTGAGTCATAAAACCACACTTCCATACTGAAAAGTACTTCCATCACTGACTGTATTATCTATATTTTATATTTAAAAGAGTTGGTAAGGTATTACCCAAACAACCAATGTACAAAATGATAAAAGGGCAAAATAACACGTATCCAGTGCAAAAAGTGTGTTCACAAACATATTGTTGCGCATTTATTACAAGTTAAATTTTCACACATAATCAACATGCAAGAAACTTGTTAAAAATACCCGAACATCACACAGTTTTCTGCAGGCAGAATGAATCCACCGTGGCCCAAAGGAAAGAAACTGGTCCACTTGGATTTGAAAGGCGCCCCGCCACGGGTTGAATACCTTCACAGGGTGAGCCTTCTCCTTCTTCTGGCATTCACACGCCTGCTCAGTCGTTCCCGCTCACTGTGCTTCACCTCCTCAGCTGATCGAGCTCTTCTCTCGGCTGGGTGTGGACGGCCTGCTGGTGGAGTATGAGGACATGTATCCCTATGAGGGAGAGCTGCAGCTCCTGCAAGCCACAGCGCAGCCAGCTTACAGGTGCAGATTAGGGTATCACTGGATCCACACAACTTTTTTTATCTGCCTTTTAATTTCATATAATAATCATTGCTGAAACGATTAATCGGATGAATCACGATGAGTAGGTTGCTGGAATAATCGTCAACTAATTTAGTAATCGATTAATCGTTTACTGGAGTATACAGACTCAAAGAAAACCATTCAGAGCATTAATTAAATCAGAACCTCACTAAATATGTATAAACATTTTGCAATAAAAATAAAAAGACTTTTGTCTGCCAATGTGGTAGCCAAATTTCATCAGCTTCACCCTGTTCAAATCCCCCAAAGTAATTGGAACAGTCAATGAAATGTTTACTTTCTTATTTAAAACAAAATGTAATTCTTTATTTAAATTTTTTTCCATGCAATGTGCTAATTTTTCAATCCGATTAATTGACTAATAATCAGAATAATCGCAAAATTAAATGATTACTAAATTAATCGTTAGTCGCAGCCCTAATAACAAGCAATACTTTTGCAATACATTGCAAAAGTTAAGTTTCTTGTGTTTTCTCATGTTACAAATCAAAATTGAGTGATTTTATTAAAGTTATCATAGCATTTAGACAAATGCAGAGTAGTGTAAGGTTTTTTTTGTCAGAAAACTGGCCTGAATAATGAAATTCATATTGGTATTTCACTGATAAATAACACTGAAAATGTTTCCTTCCACCTCACAGTTCTGCTCTTGCTTTAGGGTTTTTCTTAGTCAATTTTAAAAAAAGCTTTTTGCTGTAGCATGACAAAATATGGAACAGCTTGAGTAAGTAAATTCTTTAATCGTGGTTTGCTAACCTGTATTTTGTACCTTCATCACTTCACCGATGTCGTGTTGTGTTTTTAGCCGAGAGCAGGTGCTGTCTATTCAGGAATCTGCCAAAGCAAGAGGCATGGAGGTGATCCCACTAGTGCAGACTTTTGGACATATGGAGGTGTGCCAAACCCTTCAAATTGTCTCTTTAAATTGTATATTCTGAAGTTGTATAAGCTTTTAATCTCCCCCTTGGCATAGTTTGTGCTGAAGCACAGGGCCCTGTGGTACCTTAGAGAGGTCCCTCACTGCGTTGGCACCCTTAATCCCCACAAAGAGGAAGGAGTCAAGCTGGTGATGGAGATGCTGAGGCAGGTGGTTGAGCTGCATCCACATCTAAAAACGGTCCACATAGGGGCAGATGAGGTAGGAGTCTTCCTGTGGTTGGAGGCTTTAAGCTCTCTGTCTTTGTCTCATACGTGTTCCCGTTTTAAATACTTTAAGGTTTACACTCTTGGAGAAGGGGAGGACTCCAAGCTTTGGCTGGCTTCAACCGGTCACTCAGTGGAACATCTTTTCCTCAGTCATGTGACCAAAATTGCCAAGGCTATTAAAGAGGCGTGGCCTGACATGAATATCATAATGTGGGATGACATGCTGAGAGGCATGAGCCAGGACACGTTGAAAGGTGAGGAGGAAACATTCCATCCAAATCAGCCAATCACCAACATCTCAAATGCTGTTGGGTGTATTTTTCTCTTGAGTCCACTTGATTGGACATGTCTTCATTTAAACCTTTCTTGATTTGATTCTCCCTTATGACAGCAAGTGGATTAGTAGGATTAGTTCAGCCCATGTTATGGGACTACACCCCAAACCTGGACGTGGATAAAACTGGTAAGACACTTCTCCTGATGCTCCTCAGAATCATGAGTTTGGTGTTCCCTAAACTTCTATCCTTCAAATTCTCTAATTGGAGCAATGAAGAAATCTCCGCCACCAAGTGAGAACTGATAACAGAGAATGCGGTAACACCAGCCCTGTTTAGTCCACTTTAATCTAACAGTTGTCTCGAAAATCCAATTTGTTTGTAGAAGTGTGAACACACAATCAACTGAACCAAACCTACATCTTGGTTCAGTTGAAGTGAACTCTGGTGATGTTCGGATGTATATATGAATGTGAATCGGATGGCTAACACAGGAAGTGGAGTACATCGCAGACCATTCTGGGTAAATACAAACAAAACAAATGTGCAAATCTAGTGCTAGCAGGGGAAATAGCCAGTTGTCTTTTGCCAAAGACAAAAGAGAAATCCTACAACCGCTAAAATCTGATGCTACTTGATTTTTGTTTAAATTTCATGAAGAAGGAAGTTGAGGTCAGTGTCTTCTTCAGAGGTTTTCATGTTGTCTGAAACACCTGTGCCCCCAATCTGTGAAAGTAAGAAAACGTAACTAATTTTGCCAGTTTGGCCCGTAATCGAACCGTGTCTACCGAACTATCTGGTATGAAAACATTGCAAATGAGTGAAAATGCTTTCAAGTTAGTTTTTTAGTTTTAATTTAGATTATTAAGGTCAACTGAACTGCATTGACGCCTCGAATCAAACATTCCTGACTGTATTTTCAGTGTCTTTGCTGGAGAAGTACCATGGTGCTGGTATGTCCGATCTGTGGGCAGCCAGCTCCTTCAAAGGCTCCACTTCTGTTCACACCTGTGTGACCTGCACCCAAAGACACGTGGATAATCACCTGCAGTGGTTGAAGGTGGCTGCTTCTCTGTCTGCTGCCATTAACATGAGGGGCATCGCCATCACAGGCTGGCAGAGGTAAGAATCAGAGGAAGTGGTTTGGAAAAATATCTACACCTCCTTACTTACATTTTGCCAAGAGACAAGCAAAGAATTTGTTGTGTCTTATTGCAAAGCTTTGACATAAAATTCCAATAAAATATGTTCTTGTGGTTGGGAGTTGACAAAATGAGAAAAAAATTCTCAGTTCTCGATTTTCTAGTTCAGTTTTCCCTTTCTCCCATCAACAGGTATGACCACCTGTCTGTACTGTGTGAGCTGCTTCCTGTAGCTCTCCCCTCACTAGCATCCTGTCTACAGACACTAAACCATGGAGAATTCAGCACAGAGGCTCAAAGAAACGTAACAGAGATGCTGGGAGTGTCTTCAGTGGAGATGGAAGCCATGGAGAGGTGAGGTCCAACACCAGTTTAGCAAACAACAAGGTCCAACTCTACGTCAGTTGTTTCTCTGTCTGACTTTCAGGTCTTCCACTGGCGAGTCACTGTTCCCAGGCAGGAGGCTGGCAGAATTAATTCTTGAGATAAACTCACTGCTCAACTCAGAAGATTTAAGATTTTTTGAAAGCAATATGTAAGTTGTCTTCAGTTTTCGGGGGAATTCGCTTTGACATTTTGTCAAGAATATTGTTGTTCATCAAACAAGAAAGCGACGTTTAATTTGTCTCTGAAGTCATACTGTTAAATAACTTTCCACTGCTAACACAGAGGGGCAACACCAATGTATTTACCTGCATTTTGTGCTTTCAAACATTGTAGCAAAAAATTTTGATTAAAAAAAAATTGTAAAATACTATGTACTACAAGTTACATAGCAACAGTGGTGGACAGTTGCTTACTGTAACTTATACAGTAAGAAACTGCTTACTTTTTCAATTCATGCAGCCACATTTTGAATTTTGATGTTGTCATCTGTGAGGAAACTCTAATTTTCCGAGTTAGTATTCCAGTTGATTTCTGCTGAATTTAATTTGGAGAATCTCATCTTCCTGCTACAAATGTGAGCTACCACTAGCATTCGACTAGCTTAGCTTACAATAAACGCAGATTTCAGTTGAAACTACAGCGTGGTTAATCTGTTTTTGGTACCTCAAATCTACAAGCAGTAATAAAAGAACAGCTTTACTTCTAAACTCCACAAAATAGATGTTCCCACCATAAAACAAGACCAGTCTTTACATCTTGCTGTTAAATAGCCTCTAATCTTAGCTTCAGTACGTGTTGAGAAAACGGTTTTCAATTTAGTTTCCTTTAACATGTTTAGAGCTTGACATTTTCTCTTCTTCTCTACATTTGAAGAACCATTTTTGTGCTTTTATAGGTTTGTAAGAGGTTGGTTCAGTCCCTACCACAGACAGAGGAAGATGGTGAACCCGTTAAACTCCATGCACATTCACAACCAAGCCTCACTGTAAGCATTTGAAATGGTTGGAACGATAATGAGCGGTCGCTCTGTCTAGTCTAACTTATTGTTTGGCTTCTCCCTGGTTACGTCTCAGGTATTTGGACACATTACAGAAGATAGTAGAAGCCGCGAGAAAAGAGATGGTAAATCTTTATCCCGACTCTACGGCCGAGGAGTGGATCGAAGAACATGTCAGCCCTGTAGCAGCGCCACTACAGCGGATTATTGATGCCATCCAGGCCTGCGTAAAGGAAATGGTGCCATGAAAGATTCAAGACTCATTTCAGTTTTAGCATTGGACTATCTGGGATTACAACTTCCAAACATTAATTCTAAGCTAAGCTAACAGAATGCTAGTTGTTGCTTATGTTTCTTTTTCTCTGTGATTCTGCGTCTCCAGGTAAGTTGATGTGAGCGGAAATAAGTGTATCAAGAAATGTAAGATGAACAAATTGAAAAGCAAATGAATGCAACAAAATAAAAATCATTCAGCCCTTCTAGAATACTCATTTCTTGTTTGTTCTTTTCTAGGCATTACCATCAGAAATCATTAAACTCAAAAACAACATAACATTTGACTAAAAACTTGAGACTACCCGAGATTTAGTCTTTGGTTCGCACAAAAACGTTTTAAACGTCAATATGAAGTAACAACAGACTTAATCATGTTGCCAGGAATCAGTTCCTCATGCTCAGTTATGACTTGCACATGCATTCCTTGGACACAGAGTAGGAGAACATCCAAGAAGGTGGATCTGAGCTGGGTGAGTCCAGGAAACCGTGGGAAAAAGCACTTTCCATTGTCTCCCAAACAGAATTGTTATCTCGGCAGGGAGAAAACACTAGATCCATAATTTAACTTGTGCTCTTAAACAGTAATTAGTTCAGAACGCATAATCTTTGCGGAAACCACAGTGCGTGAAGCATTATTTAGGGTAAAAGGTATACACAAAACAAGGGAATAACAGTCAGAATGTGCGGCGAACCTCATTCTCTGCAAAGTCTTTGCTTTGTCGTGGTGTCTTAAGTTAATTCGCCCCAAGACACACTGGGAACGCATGTTTCATATAGTCTAACGTTAGTCTGCCTCATTATCCGAGTCCGTGCTGTCGTCCTCTCCGTAGTCTTCATAATCCTGCTGCTTCCGCTGCATCTGATCCAGTCCCAGGAAGCGCTTCAACAATGAGGCCACCGCCTCGACGTCACTGCAAGGCAACACACAGAACCGGGTCGCCGAGGGTTCCTGGAACCCCATCACAACTTTCATAACCAAACTCAATGGCTTTTTTACACTCAATTAGCAAAAGTTGGCATGTATGTACATAACATAAAGGGTTATGTTCATCTCGTTCAGCTCAGCTGAACGAGCCCTAAAGAGCTTGTCAAGTGTTTATATTTCAAAACAGAACCGCATAAAGTGAATTTTGCATCCCTCACCGGACTGATCGGACAGTTTCTCGCCAGTTAATGGTAAGTCGATTAATTGTTTACATCCCTATTATTTAGAGACATATGTTGAATTTTGTTTCATTTCCTGCTGAATGCCTACCTACGTCCTCCCACGGTGGCACTCTGGGTGAGGGGGTACGAGATGCCAGCTGCCAACCTCAGCATCACATGATAACCCTTCCCCAAGTATCGGACCCTCTCTTCCTCGACACAAATGTCACAGAGCTGCGTCAGGTCCAGCACGACTGAAAGAGAGAGAGAGAACGCGTTGAGGTCTAGAGCGGTGGTGTGATGTCCTCACTCTAATGGAGTCCTCCATTCCACCCAATCACCGAACACTTAGTGGTTTCACTGACTTCTCTCCTGTCCTCTCCTCCACATTGTCAGCACCAGAGCATACAGGCTGATGGTCTTGAGCTCTACCAGTTTCCTGGTCTTGTCGAACACGGCCTCCTCCCAGTCCTCCATGTTCTGAATGGCCACAAACAGGCAGCCTACGACGTAGAAGAGCTTCCATGGGACGCTGTCTGCGACACGCAAAAGCAGAGAGCAACGGTGAGCGGTCGTTGCTTTGGGCAAACGTGGGACAAATGAGTTGAGTTTCCATACCTGAGCTGTAGTACGCAGCCGCCAGCCCTGCAGAGGCTATACCTGCAAAGCGAAAGGTTTGGGATTCTGAAGAGAAACTTAAAGGGAAAACTCCAAAGTGCTTGTAGGTTTTATGGAAGTCAGGTGGGTCACCTGATCAAAATAAAACAAACAAAAACAAACTTACCGACAAGAAGAGACCATGAGCGGATACCAGGAGATCTCTTGAGGAGGAGCAGAGTGGGACTGCTTGTCTCTACTGTCATGTAGCCCATCTGAACAGAGGCAGGAATGTTAGAGATTATGAGATTTCCTGGTTTAAAACTATTACCAAATAAAAATAAAGTGTTTTTGTGACCTGGTGTTGTATGTGTGATTAAATTACATTGCTATACTAAGCCAGTCCAAGACTCCTAAGGTAACTTTTATGAAAAATATGTTTCTTACATCTTTAGAAAGTGTAACAACAGACTTGAAAGACTTCAATTTCTTCATAAACAAAAGGGATGAATGTAGCGATGTTGGCAGGAGTTTGTCCCGCAATCTTAAATAAAATCTTCATAGTAATCTTGTGCACTGACCCACGGGTTCATAAGACTGTCAGTGGACAGTCTGCTGCTGCTGCATCAGCACTTTGCAGTGCAGCATCGCCACCTTTGGAAGCCTTTCAGCATCGAAAAGGAGAAAATGCAACATAAACGTGTGGCTGTTGTTATGTGTGAGCATTTATCTTTAGACTCCAAAGATCTACAGAGGCTCAACTTCCATCTGGCATGTACACCTAAAATATCTCAAAAATTATACTGCTGCTACCGTACTAAATGCTCCTAAATGTCTAAAATTATCCAAATCATATGTTGTTTGCTCTGGTTTCCTTTAACAGGAAGCCATTTCATTCATTCTGTTGACCTTCTCTCAATCTCAAGCATGTTTGAGGTTTGGCTCATAAATTAACAACCTTAACTGCTTTTTAGTCCATTTTTCCAACATTTCCACCAATATAAATCCAAAAGTCTTTCACTAAATAGAGAACAGCAATAATAACTTACTGTAGTTTTCTGGTGATTACGCAAGATACTAAGCATAAGTGTTCTAAGCTCATTCTCCACTTGTTAGGAAAGAGCTTTACAATGAAGAAGCTGGTGGCTGAGCTGTTCCACTCCAAGCTGAAGTGACTTCCTGTTTCACCACAAATCTGCAACACACCCTAAATTAAAATGCCTTCAAGCCGAAAGGAAGCTGAACAATTAATTAATAGGACTGTACGTCTTTGCTAATACACTCATTTTAGCAACGAGATTTTCTTGGTGTAAATCAAAGCTGCTTTAGAATATATTTATGATTATATACTATATAATCTGTATATGAGGCACAAACTGCTTTGTGATATTTCAACCCACTTAGCAGCAATATTGTCAAGAAGTGACAACAACATGTCTTATCTGCCCTTTACTGCTGGATGACCTGAGCCATAAACTGAAGCTAAAACATGACATAAATTTCATGATGAAGAATCCTGTGAGGTGCAGATGAGCTCTCCAATTCAACCAACTCACACCAGCAAAGAGAAACAAATGCAGCCATTTTATATTTTTGTCATTCTTTACCTTAATTATTTTTTCCTTCCGTAAACTTTGGTCCTTGTAGATTTAAAAAGAAACGGCAATTACACGATAAAACCTACACCACATTACTGAACTACGAGGAAGTTGAATTCATGTTATCGCAACAACTGTCTTGAATGGGTGACGCTTCCTTCCTGGTTTCGTGAACTCTGATTGGATGCGCCCAGCTGAGATGGCTTTCAAAATAAAATCTGAAAAGATGGCACAGTGCAGCAGTGCTTCCTAACGTCTTCACAAACTCGTGGTGTTGGAATAATTTGTATTTATCAAATCAAATTATAAATGTCTTGATCGTAGATTATATTTTCATTAATTTGTACAATAATTATAGATGGAAAAACGTATTGGTAAAGCGCAAAGGGATAGATGCAGGTATGAATTTCAATCTGCCTGTATGTTAGTTATATAAAGATGTTCCAAAGTGTTTGAATTCATAAAATGAAAACACAAATTGTTAATGTGTCATAGCGTGTAGTTGAAGCACGGCCAAAATGCAGACAGCCACTCGAAAAAGACATGTTAAGAGTTAATCAAATACAAACTTATAGGCAAAGAAAACAAGGAATGTGATTTTCTCAGCTCTGAATTTGGGAATTTGGACTCTATAAACAGATTGGATTGATTGCTTTTTAGTAATATTTCTATATGTTGGTTGGTAATACTTAGAGTTCTAAACCAGTCTGTAATTTGCTTTGGAAAAAACAAACTGACAACATGGAAAGCAGTGGTGTAACTAGAGCACAGTACACATTGTGCTGTTTTGTCACTATCTTTTATAAAAATGTGCACACATACACACTGGTCTGTAATAAAATCTATATTCTGCCAGGTAAAGACAATGACAGAACATGTGACATTGCAATGTTGTGAAATAATGTCAGATACACCGACACTTGTCTATATGAACAGGCCCTCTGGGGCCTACAAAAACTCCTCATTTTACACAGACATTGACTCAAAAATCACAACAAATGATACATATATGAGGTTTTCAGTGTATTTTTTAAAATTTATTTTTCTGTTTTTCGATATTACAGTGCCATTGTAATATTAATAATACTAATGCTAAGCAGAACCGATCAAAAAATGGTTTTGGCTTTTTATGCTATTTATAATCACGTATTTATATTTGTCATTTATTTTGTTTATTAAATATTTTTCAAGTTTTTATTAGTTTGTTAGTTGTGGTTTGGGGGATTGCTATTTTTAACGTGTTTTAAAATAGGTAAATTGTGTTGGTAGATTTGTCTTCATGTTTCTCATGTACCATTACGTTTTCGAGCAACAAACTAAGAAACCACCGACTATTTTGAAATGCTCATGTCACAGCTTCCGGCGCGTGACGCTTAGCGACGTGCGCATGCTCCGAGGACTGTCCGGGCGCACAATGGAGGTGGATGTACATAAGCACGAACGGCGGGGTAAATATGAGCTATAAGAACCACGACGTTGCGGGTCAGCAGTGGCAGTGACACCGTCTCAATACTGGGCTTTTAGGAGACAGAGTGCTGAGTTCCGAAGAGTTTAACAACTAAACAGTGTCGGTGCTGCGGTCCTTCTTCTTCTTGTTGTCCTCTGCGGGTTTCCACGTCTTTGTGCTGAACCGTCCGGTGAGTTGTTGCCTCAACATTCACCTACAGGGTTATTATTAACAGTCATTTGAACACTTTAAGGCTTTTTCTGTGCGGCCTAAATCGTTTTAAAGCCCTTCAGTTCACATGAAACGACGTTTAGTCAATAAACGTGACGCATTATTGTTGTTAAAGCCACTTTAGAGCGTCATTACTTGAGCTAAGTAAATGTACTGCTGTTTTAGGTCACACAGGAGGCTTACCTCACTTTAAGTCATTAACGGTGTCACGTAACGCCTCTGTCGTGGTTGTGTATACAATTACCGCGAGACATTTAAAACGTGATGATGATTAATTCTCATTGTGAGTTTTCCCAGCATTAGAGGGGCTGTTCTGGTTCTGATAAGCTGGCCGTTTGTGATAGGACAGTAGGGTGACGGGAGGGTGGGGCTCCCAACAGAAAACACACAGCATCTAATGCTTCTGCTTCTGGTCGGTCTCTCCCAGCTCAGAGATGAATGACAAGGGGAAAATGTCAGGAGTCAAGATGGCACAGCGCAAGGAGAAGTGTGAAAACTGCACCAAGCAGGTAGGATCCTGGCTGCAATGAAGTGATTCCATGTCATTGGTTTGGAAATTGTTTTTTTTTAATTTTTGTTTTAATTGTTTGGGAATGCAGTGCAACAAGAAACAAGGTGAAGACAGGGCCAACTCTGGCGCAGAGAGCGAGGAAGTCAATGGACAGGTAGTGACTGCTCATTTGACTCTTCGTTGGTTCCTCAAGTTTTCAGTAAAATGCTCATTCAGTTTTTTACAGTGAAGTGGAAGGAAATTGTGTGAATGGTGTGTCATAACCAGGTAATTGCATGATGAATCAAAAAGAGCTCAATAGTTTCCATTGCAGTAATTTTTTATTTTTTTTTGAAGGGCAATTTTGTTTACAGTGACATCATAATCCATTTTACTTATGGTTTCAGTTCTTATTTCCTTTTTATTTATTGTTTTTGGTTGTTTTATTTTGGAAATTTAAAATGTCTTCCAGATCCAGTGTGAAGCTCTCTGAACAAAATTAAAGTTTATTAGCCTTTGAGAGGGCGTCCTTGCATTATTTCGCCATTATCAGCATATCAGTTTAAAATTGTGTCAAAGCGACAATATTATCGTTTATTGCGATAACTTCTGGGATCATTTATTGTCCAGCAAAATTTGTAATTGTCACCATCCTAATGGTTCAGAGTGATGGGGAGTTTTAGTTCTTTGACACATTTAAAAAAAAATTCATTTGTGAAAGATTTTAAAAACAACACGTTGTCTTCCTAACACTTTAAGATTATGCCTAACTTTGAGTGGCTCTATAGTATAAATTCTCTATTAACACACGTTGATATGTGCTGCTTTGACAAGAAGTAAGTTCATGGGGTGGGAACACTTTTACCAGGCACAGCAGGAGCTTTATATGTGAACTGAAGTAAATGAGTTTGAGACGCTTTTGTTCCTTTAGTTGATCGAAGGCCCCCGGTTACTGCTGAGTGCATGTCTCTCCTGTGACGGCTGCCTCTCCAACGAAGAGACCCTGAAGATTTCCCAGCAGAATCTCGAGGAGGTGGAGCGAGTCCTGGCCCTCAACAAGGTGCGTCTCGCACAGGCGCACGCCGCACTAAAGGTCGAACAAGAAAGCCGAGACAGCTGGGTTTCGTGTTGTATTTTGGCAGAAATGTGACACATCGAAGCACAAGGTGGTGGCGGCGTCGGTGTGTCCGCAGTCACTGCCTTTCTTTGCCGTCCAGTTTGGCTTGGATGTTAACGAAGCAGCCCGCAAGCTCTGCAGTTTCCTCAAGAGCATCGGTGAGCTGATCTGAGATGTCCTGTGGGGTTTTCTTCTTGATTTTTTTTTTCTTTAAGTGCTTGATTTCTATATAAAGTCTTTGATATTCAAACTGCACAGTTTTGTTATACAGTGCAAGCTAATGTTTGATTAAAAGCCTGTTTGGAAAATGCTATTTACAGTTGGAACTATTTTTTATTTTTTTGTCTCTGAATTTAAATCTGACTTTACGTTTCTTGTTTTGGGTCAATTAGAATTACCAAAATCATTTTTATTTGCAAAATGCTAATAGCTTGTAAAGAATGTTTATTATTCCTAATGACTCAATGACTTATTGGTCTGTGTAATTGAAATAAAGGTTAGCTTCTATCTTATATGTTATATGTTTTTGAAATTGGGGTATTTAGTGTTAAATTATTGAACAACTTTTCAAACTTTTAAATTGTTATATTATATTGTTCCTGCTGTAGGATGCTGTCACAGTGCATTATTAACAGTAATAAAAGATTCCCTGTAGTGAATTGAAGCTGGATAGTTTTCATCACTGTCTGGTGCTGGAAAAGTTTGAAAACTAACCTTGAAAGTGCTTGAACTTTACTGTGGCATAAAGTGTATAAACCCCGTCTTTAGGCAAAAACACTCATGTATTATTTTTGTTTTTTTTCTAAAACGCACCTAAAAATACGACCCGCACCGGAAAAAAGTCAAACATTTGTTCTTTGCTTTTTAAAATCAATTTAGTAGAAATTTGATCACATGATTGATTTCCTCATCAGGGCTTTTCACTGTTTGTTTTTTTCTGTAGGGGTAAAGTTTGTGTTTGATACCACCGTAGCAGCCGGGTTCAGCATCTTGGAGACCCAGAAGGAGTTTATTCAGCGCTACCGCAGGAGGCACCATGACTTCCAGGCCTTACCCATGTTCACCTCCTCCTGTCCGGGTAAGCTGCCTGCCTGCTGAGTCTCCTCTGCTTTTCTTTTCATAACACAAACTAAATTGGCCTTGTCATCTTTTTTTATTTTGGTTTTTATGCTTCCATGAACTTTTACTCCCGGGAACCTTGAATCTCTCCTGTTTGTTGCGTAGAATATCAATTACAGATGCTGAGTCAGAGAGTCTCTCTTCTTCTACAGATACTGCCTGCGTCAGCGTTGCTGCTTCAGACAGAAAGCAAAACTTAAGCATGTTAAATTTTCTACACCTTGTTTTCCTTTCAGTTAAAAGTTGATGAATTATTTTTTTTTCTTTATTGGCTTTAAATTGGCTGCACTATAAAACATGAGGAAAAACACCCAAACCTTCTGGAAATATAAAACCTTTTTAAATAAACTGCAGTTATCCTAAAATCAAAAATAAAATACTTTTGTCACGCGCTTTCGACCCTGCGGCTTATACAACGATGCGGCTTATTTTTTTAATTTTTTATTTTTTTTTCCTAATGCTGGCAGGGGCGCTCCAGCAGAAAAGGTAAGAGTGAGACAGGTGGAATATATGTGTCGAGGAAGACGCAAGTTAATGCCTCTCAGTGACTTTTACCGTATGTTTTTTAACCATCCCTGTTTAGTGCTGTTACTATGTATGGGCTGTTTGCACGTAAGGCTCTGACGTCACAACCGCATGCGCAAATTTTCGCTTTGAGTCACTATGACAGC